>PVKM010016481.1:0-26787 GCA_004027735.1 Carollia perspicillata
ATGATGGGAGAATGAGCAGAAGGCAGGCTGTCTGTTCCACTGGTACAGCCTCTGACTTGGGACCAGGGGCCTTGGAGTCTGAGATGGCTCTGTACTCACTAACCAGCTTCCTTACCTCTAAAGTGTAAGGAGTGGACTACACCAGAATGGTCATCAGTTATCTCAGGAACTGTTAATGAAAGTTATGTATCATTGCTCCTTTCTAGACCCACCAAATCAGAATTTCTCAGAGAAGGCCCAGAAATCAGTATTTTTGAAGAGCTCCCAGCTTGAAGCACATCACTTTTAAAGCTTCTTCTCGTTCCAAAATAATGATTTTTTAAAATTCTCACCAGAGGATATATCCATTGATTCCAGAGAGAGGAAGGGAGATTGAGAGAGAGAAACACTGATGTGAGAGAAATGTGGATTGGTTGACCCCCCCTCCTTAATGTGCCCTGACAGAGGACTGAACCCACCCAACCTAGGCTTGTGCCCTGACCAGATATTGAACCCATGATCTTTTGGTTTATAGGACAATGCTTCAACCAGCTGAGCCATGCTGTCCAGGGCCAAAATAACATGTTTTCCTTCCATTTATCAATTACAGGGGGAGTAGGAAGAAGCAGACACAGTACTAAGACATTTTGTATTTTTTCTATTGCTTAATGCTCAGCTCAGCCCTTTGAAGCTGCTAATATTATTCTCATAAGATTATTCTCATCTGACAGATGAGGAGACTTTGGCTCAGAAAGTTTACTTCCTGTTCAATGTCTCAGACTTAATTAACACTGGAGCCAGGATTGAAATCTCTTTCTTTAAAACCCAGCACCTTCTACTAACCTAGGGTTGGAAAACTTTTTCTTAAAGGGCCACACAGTACGTAGTTTTGACTTTGTGGGCCTTAAGGTCTTTATTGCAATGCCTCACCTCTGCCATCCTAGAGGGAAAGCAGCCACAGCTGCTTTCTACATGTAATACATGTGCGTGGCTGTGTCCCAATGAGACTTCGTTTATTAGAACAGGAGGCTGGACAGATTTGGGTCATTGGCCATAGTTTGCCCGCTCCCAAACTACACATTTAAAGAATTTATTTAGCATTCTAAGGAAAAGAGAAATGAGATGAACATTTGTTTAAACAGTTAATACAGGATAGTTAACAAATGGGCTTTCCAGGCATCATGCTCTATTCTCTGTGGCTTTGATTTCCTATAATCTGCTCCCTCACCCAGGTAGTATCAGCCATATTTAACCCATAAAGAAACTGATACACAAGGTAGTTAAGTTATCTGTCCAAGGTTACCCTGCTAGTGAGGAATGGGGGCAGAGCAGATGTCTGAATAGGCCTAATAGGCTTGGGTTAGGGACATGGCAGGCCTACTAGGCTAGAGTTAGGGTTATGGCAGGATTCTGACTTCAGCATCTGTGATTTTTCTTCTAAAATGAGAACAACATCCATGTTTCCAAGGTATAACTACAGGTCTGGTTAGCTTGGTCTAACCCAAGAGCTTCTGTGTACCTCCTCCCTGCTCGGTGAAGTTGCTTAAAGCAGCATCTTTCTATGCACTTCAGGCACACTGGGTCCCCCATAGAAAACCAGGAACTATTGTCTAAGAAATGGATTATTTCAGAGCTTTCTTTCCCCTGTATATAAACAACTAAATCATCAGAATTCAATAGTCTGGTAACAAAGTAATCTCCTTCCTGTTGAGCTGAAGATAAGGGATTTGAGAGGCTCCACTGGGGGAGAAATAAAAACCTGAATTATAAGTTTATTTGAGACACAGCCAAGATACTAACATCTCATTCAGGAGAGGAAAACAGTGAGGCAAAGAGTTAAGCACTAGAAAGATTAGACATCAGGTGATACAACAGCTCCATCAATGCCCACCAGCAAAATAGAAATAAAGGTGAAGTCCATTAATTCTAGGATGTACAACCAGGTTGTTAATGGGGGGAGAAGACATGTAATTCAGAAATCTGCTTTTATTCCCTTTAACCCAACATGTTTCCATTAAAATGGAAATTGAAGTCCCATTACATGGAGCAGTCACTTTTTGGGTACTGTATGATTTTCTCTACCTTTGCTGGGTACATAGAAAATGAAAATATTCAGTTTCACCTATTAGCTTTTGGAAGTTATAACTTTAGGTTTCTCAGAGTAGCCTACTTTCCTTAGTTGTGTATAGACACTAATGATTAGGAGTAGGGGGCTGGGTGGGTAGTATGTGCATAACTTTCTCCTACTCAGGCTAACTCAGAAAGGCCATGGGGAAATGAAAATGTGGGATACTAGAAGTGAAAAGGTTTTATTTTATTTTGTTTTGTTTTTTGCTGTTTTAGAAAAAGAATGAAAGCAGGTAAATGGCTTCCTGGAGAAAAGTCATTATAAGGAAAAGGAAGCCAGATTTGGCTGCCAAGTTTACACAGACAGATTATGTGAGGCATGTGCTTTAAATGAGCAGTGGGCATAACTGCTGTAGCCTTCCTGGGCTCTTCCTAGCTGGTCTGTTTTAGAAGGTTCTGACAGGGAGCTCTTGAAAAGGCTGTTCTCCTACCTGTCAGACAAAATCCTGTCATCTCCCCTCTGAGACTCAACTCAGGGTGATCCCATAAGAAGCCCTCCCCAAGGTCTTTCTATAATTACCTCTGCCACTCCCTACTGAGACCAAAATGCAGCTTGAAAGCATTTGTCTGATGGCTTTATATCTTGTCTATTCAATGGGAAGTAGGCTCTTGAGGACAAGGACCTGGTTGTGTGTTAATTATGCATTCCTGTGGTACCCCAAATGGTGCCAGGTTCAGAGGGTACAGGTATGTACTTGAGACTGTTTCCCTTCAGTGGCCCATATTAATTTGGCTGAAACTCTGTTTTGTAATCTTGGTAAAGTCCAAAGCCCTATCCACGATATGTGGAGATTCTCATGGTCTTTCTTTTCGTGCTTCTTACTGTGACTAGTTCCTAAACACACACTTTCTTTATCCTCTCGTTCACCTGGATGCAAAACCCACTCTTTTTTAAAAATATATTTTATTGATTATGTTATTATAGTCATCCCGATTTTTTCCCTTGAGCGCCCCTCTGGGGAAAAGATGCAGGGAATAAGAAGTACAAATTGGTAGGCACAGAAGAAAAACCTCACCCTTTACTGCTTTCCATTTGAGTTGGTGAGTTTAGTGAGAACTGGGGGGTTAGAAATCACAGGGTGGTCTCATTGGGCAACTCACAACCTCTTATCGTCTTTCTCTTCCTCTCCCATCTCCCTTTGGACTGCCTCGGAAACCTCAGGTCATGGTGTCTGTGGAATGTGGACACCCCCAGCTCTTTCAGCCTGCAAATCCACATCCACAGTGTTTAAGCACAACACAAGCAGCTCGTGATGAGACCCACCCTCCTTGGAAAACAGCCGGAGCTTTAATTAACAACTTTTCCTTGCTACATTAAACAGAACTTGCTCCAATTGTTGCCTCTTCAATAAGAATCTCCTGAATAAAGGTGCTTTGCACCACTCATGATTTGATCTGAGAATAGGAAGCTCAGAGTCAACACTTAGGGGGGAAGCTGTATGGACCGGACATCTTGAGGAAACACACAGGAGTCAGAGCTCTAGGTGGCTTAACCACATCCAGGCATGGAGGCAGAGGTATGGACCAAATGGCCTGTATACTCATCAGTAAACAGAAACTTATTCCCATTTGACTTGTAGTCTGGACGATGGAGGAACTAGGAAAGAAAATGGGAAAGACGTTGTCAAACTATATCTTTGTCCTCCTCCGTTCAATTTACAAATATTTATTGGTGGTCTATTAGGCACTCTATTAGACATGAGGGCTACACAGATAAATGGTCCTTTCCCCAAAGAGCATAGTATGTGCTAGAAACGTGTCACACCATCTCCTGTTACAGCAAGCCCACGAGGATTCTTAAATATCCTGAGAAGGCAGCTTGTTTGGTCTTTGTCAGTGGTCTGTTTTTCATGCCGTCTGGAACTGTGGTGAGCTTGCTAGACTGGACTCTTTGGCTTCCTGCAGCTGCTACCCCGCTGTCTGCCCCAACCCACCATGAGCGTACACGCCCAGGCCTCTGGCTGCTGTCAATTGTTCTGCTGCATTTTTCCACAGTCCAAGAAAGACAGAAAGGAGAGATGAAACGGTTCTTGCATGATACTTGGCACTTTCATATAGATTATTTCATTTTATTCTCATAACAACCTTATAGTAACCCATTGTCATCCCTCTGTTTTGGATGAGGACACCAAAGCTTAGAGTGGTTAATGACTTACCTAAGGTTAACTCAGCTATGGAGTTACTTTAGGTTACCTGAGGTTAACTCAGCTATGGAGGCTAGTGGTGGGGAGAAGAGCTCAGTCTTAGAGTCCCCAGCCTTTTCCCACATCCTGTCTGGCAGGCCAGTAAGTCCATTTAAGGGGCTGGTTCATGCTTTCTGGGTGTTCAGTTTTTCTCATTCTTCATGCCAATTCCTGTGCCAAGCTTGAAGTTGACAGCTAGAGAAGTCTCAGGCGAAGGCTGTTACACAATAGGCCCTCTGATCCTCTAGGCTTCCTTTCTCAAGAAGACAGAAGGTTCAGAGTAAGTTTGGCAAACAAGTCTGGGGTATATTTGCCAGACAAGAAACAATGGTTCCTGCCTCACTTAGAAGCTCCTCAATTAAGTTCCTGAAAGTTAAATCAGGGTGGGCAAGAGCAACAAACAATAAAGGATAGAAATACCTGAGAGATTGGAGACTGAAGCATTTAGGAAAGAGATAATTCGGTTATTTGTTCATTCATGCAACACAGTTTTGAATGCCTGGAACTGTGCGAGGTGCTGGGGACATAAGACAGATAAGATGTGGTACCTGGTTGAAAGGAATTCATGTTCTGTTAGAAATAGGAGAGCATGCTAACCAGAGGGGAGGGCATGTTAACCAGCAACCAGTTGGGGGGAGGGGGAGAGCAGGTTAATCAGATAGGAGAGCCTAACCAGAGAGGACCCATGTTAACCAGAGAAGTATTATTAACTCAAATCTGGCTGGTCCTCAGAATCACCTCAGTTGTTCTATAAATATATGGATTCCTGGGCCCAACCTTAACCTGATGAATTAGAATCTTCCAGAGCCATCATTTGTATTTTTTAATAAGCTCCCAAGTTGAGTCCAACAATCATGGCAGTGGGAACAATACATCGCAGGCACATTATAGAGAAACCTGGACTGGACAGATCCCAAGGAGGCCTTTGCTGGTGCAATTCTGGGCTTTCTTAGAGGAGATGATATCTAAAGTGAGCCTTCAGAATTGCAATAAGACAAATAAGGCACACAGGGCTTCTGGGTGGAAGGCTCTAAACGGGCAGAGGCTCTGCGGTGTGGACCACCACAATGAGGCAGAGTCCAGGTGCGAGAGAGGACCAAGTTAGCGAAAAAGCCAGAAGGCGGGCTAGATCCCAAATGGCCTTGCTGAGTTTTAATTTTATCCTCTTTGATATGAACAATCATTCAAAAGTTTAAATAGGGGGGTAAAATGATTACATTTTGTTTCAGAAAGAGTACTTTAGAATTTCTAGAACATAATTGAAATTTTAGCCTGCATATTTAACTCTACGCTTCCTAAAATTTCCTTGGAAATATGCAAAGAAATATAAAAGAGAGACAGAGAGAGCGCAACCAGGGAAGGATGCCTTCCTAGAACCAGAAGCTTTGACACTTTGGTACTAGTTAACGTTGACTGAGCATTGCTCTGTGCACTCATTGTCTGGAGTGCTCAGTGTCATGGTGTTCCACAAGGAAGGTGCTGTCTTTATCCACGCTGGTGGGCTATTATTGTCCCCATATTACAGATGAAGAAACCAGGGCACAGAGAAGGTAGCTAAGTCCACCAGTCCTGCGGCTA
The DNA here is from genome assembly GCA_004027735.1 of Carollia perspicillata. Classification (NCBI taxonomy): domain Eukaryota; kingdom Metazoa; phylum Chordata; class Mammalia; order Chiroptera; family Phyllostomidae; genus Carollia; species Carollia perspicillata. The sequence continues at coordinate 5,868 of PVKM010016481.1, forward strand.
GTTGTAGGGCTAGCATTTGAACCGAAGGAGTCTGGCTTTAGAGACCAAGCACAAACAGCATCACACTGCCTAGTATGTTGTAAAAATGTGGTGCTAATGGTCTGCACTGACTTATGAGTGAATGGGTACATAGTACAACCCCCCTAACTTCTAAGCTTGGAAGGTCTTCTAACAGGAAATGCCATCGGCAGGATATTGAGATATTTAATGCCAGTATCTATGACAGAAAGAGAAGAGTCATTCCCCAACTGCTTAGCAGAGAAATTCCCTGCCATGGGACTGCCTTCAGTCATAATTACTTTCCTAGTTCCCACAGTCCAAAGAATTCCCACTTGGCACAAATGTTCTTCACTTCTAACACCAGGCCTAGGACTCCATGGGGCCACTAATGGAACAAAACGCATGGTCTTTCATAAGTGCTCAGAAAATACAGTGAGAGCTTATAGACAGCCCTCTTGGTCTTGAGAGGTATGATAATTAAAGTGTGGGTGCAGCTGTAGACTTCACTGTGAACTGGAAGGAATCCTTCAGCCTAACACCAGGTTCTCTGTGCAGATATCTCTGGCTATGGCCTTGTCCCAATCCTCACAGCCAACCCGACTGCTGCAGACTCAAGCTGCAGACTTTTCCCTTTATCTCTCATTTGGACTGAAGATTTGAATAAGCATTCCAATGATCTCTGACGCAAACCATTGTAACTCACAACCCTAAACAGTACTTTCTCAGGAAAGTTGGGCAAACAGAAAAGTCACCAGATATACGAAATGATTCATCAGTTTGAATGCAGGAAATACATCTGAAGAATCAGAGTGAATGTTCTCCTTTGAAGGAATTTTACTCCAAAAAGGAAGATTAAAACCAGAATTAAAACAAAATTTATTCATATTTTCAATGAGACTTGAGATTTCAGCACCCACCCCATCTAAAAGCAACAAGCTGACATTTAGGAAATATTGTTCTTAAACATTAAAAAAAATTAAATGTAAATTTATCTGATAAATTTTTAAGTTCAAATTTTAAATTTTTATGTGCAAATGGTAGTAGTTATTAACAAATTAGATAGTATAGAAAATCATAACAATGACTCAAAAGTCAAGTTTGAGAAATTTTCTAAAATTCCAGAAGCAAAAGACAATGTGAATATAATAAATAAAAATGGGAGAAATATGAAGGAGTAGGTTTAGGAGATAACATATAGTATAATAGAAACTCTAGAAGTAGAAGCAATAATTAATAAATTTAGAATGCCATCCCCTAGGCTGAATAAGTTCTTAAATTAAACAGGCCCTTCCTAGAAAAGAAATTATCACAAAGACAACTCAATATTAGGAACTCTATCATTTATCCTATGACTAGATCAAAGGATAAAAAAACTTAAAATCACCTCTTTGGATAACTAAAAGACAGTTAATAAAAATCAAACATCTTTTACTAATATAGAATAGAAATAGAATGATATGTCATTAGTAAAATAAAATATATTTAATTTAATGATGAGAGGATTTTACACTTAATGATGAAAAGTAGAAGTGGTCTAATGACCATTATTACCAGTGGTAATATTGCTCTGGGCATGCTAGCCAGTGCAGTCTAAAAAGGAATAAGAGGCAAAATAAGAGAGAGCTATCATTCCATGCAGATAGCTTATCTTCCCAAACCAAAGATAATCAACTGAAAAACAGATAAAACTAATTAGAGAGTTCAGAAAATGTTTTAACAAATAAACATGTAAAAATCAATAGCTTTTCTAGATAACACCAGAGCCATTTCTACAACATAATGAAAACAAGATCATATTACAATGGTCATGAAAGTATATACTTAGAAATAAACAATTATTGAATTATGTAGGATCTATATGAAGAAAACTACTAAATATTCTTGTACTGAAAGAATTGGAAACTTGAATAAGTGAAGAAACATTATATACTACTGAATGAGCATATCCAATACTGCGATATTAGAACAATCTAGTGCGGGAATTTGAAACTTACTGCGCATGCACATGGAGAGATGCAGAAAGAAGATAGAGTATCTATTTTGAATTAGATGAGAGAGCTCGGTTGGCAACAGAGGTTTGGGAGTTACCACTGTAGAGTTAAGGGCTGTAGCCATGAACATGGATGAGATCCCTTAGGGGCAAGAGTGGAGTGCAAAGAGAGAAGGGTCAACAACCAACTCTAGAGAACACCAATATTCACAAGGGGCACTGGGACAGAAAGCCAGTAAATGAGATTGGGAAGGTATGGTTTAAGATGAAGGAGGGAAATCAGGAAGGAGAGCAGCATCCTGGGAACTGAAGAAGACAGCTTTAAGAAATAGGGAAAATTCCACATGGTCATTTGTTACAGAAGGGTCAGGCGAGATAAAAATGGAAGAGTCCACAATATTTGACTTCTAGGAGATTGCTGGTTACAATGGCAAGAACAGTTTTTGTGGAACTGGGGAGTGCCAACGTCCAGGTGAGGACTGTTGAGTGCTTATGATTCTAATAACCACAGAGGGGCCAGTGCACATGGAATCGACTACTTACTGTGTGAAGAAGTCACCAAAACCTAATGAGTCTCAATTTCCTCACCTATAACGTGGAGTTGCAGTTGCCTGAAAAACTGTGATAATGACTGTGAACTGTTTTATAAACTATAAACCACTGTACAAACAAATGGTGTTATTTTAAGCTCTTGAGATTGTCCAGACACCACTTTAACGTGAACTGCATTAAAGAGGATGGCACTGAGATAATGGTCCTGGAGATGTCGCCATCGACTCCTCTGTAGTCCCACTGTTTCATCCCAAGGCAGGTGATGCAGACTTGTTAACACAGAAACATGACCAGCTGTATGCTTCTGCACTGACGCAAACTCAGCTGTTGGGGAGGCCAACTGATCTGAAATGTTTTGCAATGCCCTGCATTGTTTCAGCCATTGAATGGAGACCAGAATTCCAGTTCCAATGAAGTTAGGTGGCAGAATGTTTTCCTGTTTGTCTAAGTAGATGCCAGCACTTAAACAAACATCATGTTCCTTCCCAGAACTTAGCTGGAAAGCACCCCCAATCAAACAGAACCCTGCGATGCTTGGCATATGGCCCAAACTAGCTGACATTTCCATTATTCTTCCCACCTATTGTTGGGATCTCAAATGGCCACAGGGCTGACATTTCTCCAGACCCTCAGTGGGAACATTTCAGTGACAGCTATCAAGTGGTCATAACATAATGGGCTCAGCTCCACATTCATTCTTTCCTTAATCCATCTCTACAAAGTATATTTGTTAAGCATCTATTAAATTCCAGGCACTTTGCCAGGGAAAAGGTTCACAAAGATGAATGACAACAACTTGCCCTTGAAGAGCTGGGAGTTAAATAAAGAAGAGAAGCATGGCAGCACTTGATTACAATACAGTAAGATAAGAACTTTGCTAAATGTGTGTTCAAAGTGCTATGGGAACCCTGAATAGGGCATTCAGCCTGCCAGTTCAGTCAAAAGGCCAAGAGTTGAAGTGTCAAGAGGTCTGACCCCTTTGAATTCTGAAAACAGCAAGCTTAGCAATTGGTACATAGTAGGTATTCAATTAATATTTAATAAACAATTGATGAATTTCACTAAATACAGGCATAGATCACAGCTCTACTGATCATTGCAACTCTACTCCTATTTGGGTAGCTCATTACTAATGAGATAGTAAGAGGCTCCCTGGGATAGTGGACTACACACCACACTATTCATCTGCAGCAGGTGGACCAAAGACTATTAATCCCAAACAAAGATGAGGCTAAGACCTCTTCTTCTAAAAGCTGTTTTAGGCAAAAACTCAGCAGAGAGCAGGCCAGGAACGGCACCGTGGTCACACTAACCTTGACTGAATCTGAGAAACACTGTGGCATGTATAGAAACAGAAGCTGACAGGACCCTTCTCAAGTGCTGAGAACACCACCATGGAAGATTGCTGCTAGGAGATTGTCCAGACACTGACATGTGGTAACTCACCTGGGACAAGACTCCCTTCAGAAGGTCACTGACTCTATTTGTCAACATCAAATATAGAAGTTGGTTGGCTATGCTCTGTGTCTCTTCCAGACCTATAGATCTAGGATTCATTTTTACAGTCAGAGCAAAAACTATGAAAACAAATCTCTTAATTTATAGAGTAGTTGTGGGCCACTGGGGGAGAAGGAACAGCATGATTCCTAAAACTCACCCAACCCATCCCCCATTCCTGTCAGAGCAGAAGATGTAGCCAGGACAACCTGAGAAGCAAAATGGTAGAGAAAATTTTAACTCCTTCATGCAAGAATTTGACTCCCTGCATGTCCTCTCTTCCTACTTATGCTAATTCCAGGTTGTCAGTGTGTGTAGCTACTCAGTTAACTTTTTACTGGAGTCACTGACTGTGGACACCACTATTCAGCTTTATTGTGGGTGTTGTACAATAAAAAAGACTGGAAGGGGCCCTGCTGCATAAAGACATCATCAGCCTTGGAAAGGGACTAGCCTCATTGTAGGATTTCTGTCAAGGCTGAGCCTGCTTGTTAATGGATTAATTGAAGAGCCTGCTTGTTAATGGATTAATTGAAGGGTTGGAAGCCTTGCTCTGCAGAAACCAGCTCCCTCCGTTGCCCGCTCCTAGTGCCCAAAGCAGAGCTGGGCCCACAGGAAGGCTGAGCTCCATGCTGCCTTCTTCCCAGGTTTCCCCTTAGATCCAAATGATCGGGGTCACATTATTGATGCTGAGGCACAAAAATCCTGTTCCTGGAAACCCTACACAACAACACCTCTCAGGGACCCACTCGGGAGCAGTTAAACCCTCCACAATGAGCACGTCTTTGGTGGTGGTGGTGGGGTCTACATTGCTGAAGCCTCTTACTCTGGGAGAATTCTAATGGGAAGTCTGGCCCTAGGGACATAATCAGCCGAGCAAAAAACTGGGAATTCAGGACCAAACCTAGCACATCTGAGTGACAAATGCCAGCCTGTCAGCCACCAGCCATGTGACAAGGTTTTCCCATCTCTCCCCTCATCACCTGGAGGGCAGGCCCTCACGTATCCTGCTGGGACTGTGACCAGTGGCTCCTAACTGTTCTGTCTTCTCTGGTCATCTTGCCTGATCTCTCCCTGTCCATCCACCCTGCATCCTTGTTGCTGTCAGAGAAGTCCCCTAAAACATTCTCCACAGCTCTGCTCAGCTCCTATTATATGCCTATCACTGCTGGCCCAGCCTGGGCTGCCTACTTCAGAGGCCACATCTGGTCTACTTCCCTCCTTTACTTGTCCCAATTCATACCAAGCACAGTTCTCCCTTACCCCACCCCTTCATACCAAAGAAATGATTGGTAAATGCCACTTGTTAATTTTGGAAGATTATTACACATTGTCTTCCATTTAAGAAAAGAGGTAAGCAAACCCCCCAAATTCAGGCATTCTCCCCAAGCTTCAGCACCCTTGCCCATCCCGCCCTTGTCCTTCAGAGATGCTCTCTCCATTCCTGGGACTTCAGCTCCTAACTCTCCTTAATTCCCAGCTCTAAGAAGTCTCTAATTGCCCTCTCTCCTGGTATGGCCTAATAAGCCTCATGCCTACTTAGCATCATCTGGATTGAATTTCCTCTCTTGCCATAAGTAACCTCATTTTATCTTTCTGTCTCTCTCTTCTTCTCTTTGTTCTTTCTTCTGTCTCCCCTTCTCTTTGCTTATATTCCCTTTCATATCCTTTCTCTCCTCTTTATCTCTCAATCTCCTCTCTAATTTGGCTCGTCTCAACTGCCCCATTCATCCTCCCACTCCATCGCCAGCTCATGTGGCCCAGCTTACTTGTGGAAGGTTCTGTTCTTCCCACAGAATTCACCATATCTTGTTCTTACAGGCCACATAGCTCAGACACGCATGGACTCTCTGCCATGGAAGTCACCACATTACACTCCCTCACCCTGTTCCCTATGAAGCCACATTAACGTTTCCTCCCATCCACATGGCTGCAGGGAGACTTCTGAAAAAGACGACAGTTACATCATGTCAAAAGATACAGAAGCCTTTAGAATACTGAAGATAGAGAAAAGATAGTTGGTTTTACTAGGAGGTTATTGGAGATCTTCAAGAAGAAATCAAGACGCCTTAAAAAATATTCTGTAATTCAAACCCAGGATTTGCAAATTATAGCCTGTGGGCCACATGTAGCCAGCTGCTTGTTTTTTATGTGGATATGGAAAAGCACAGTTCTTACACTTCTAAATGGCTGATGAAAAATAAAAAGATGAAGAATACTTTTATAATATGTGAAAATTCTATGAAATTCAAGTTCCAGTGTCTGTAAATTAAATTTTCCTGGCACACAGCCACGCTCATTTATTTATGTATTGTCTATGGCTACTTTCATGCTAGCTACTTTCATGGCAGAGTTGAGTAGTTAAAACATAATGTAGTGGTGACATTTATGGCTCATAAAGCCTAAAATATTTACTACCTGACAGTAGTGGGTTGATTGGCGGTCCCCCAAAAGATATGTCAGCGCCCTGATATCCAGACCCTGTGCATGTCGCCTTATTTGGAGTCTTTGCAGATGAAGTTAAGGGTCTTGAGATAAGACCATCCTGAGTTATTGGGATGGGCCCCGAGTCCAATGACAAGTGTTCATGACAGAGATGGAAGAGAAGAAGACACAGACACAGGAGCAAAGGCCACATGACCATGAGAGCAGAAATTGAAATTATTCAGCTTCAAGCCAAGGATGCCCTGGAGCCACAAGAAGTTGGAAGAAGCAAGTGAGGAGTCTCTCCTAGAGCCCAAGGGAGCCCTGCTAACACTTTGATTTTTGACTTCTGACCTCCAAAACTGTGAGACAAAGAAATGTTCTACTGTTTTCAGTCACCCAGTTTGTGGTAATTTGCTATAAAAGCCCTAGGAAACTAATACACTGACCCTTTCCAGAAAGTTTTGCAGCCCTTGTTTCCATCTGTATATCTACATTGAATTTTGTTATGCTCATTCAAATTTAGTTTTTTTACTGAAGGAGGTAAAGAGGTAGTGCAATGTAAGGATACATTGCATTTTATTAAGTTAAGATGAACAAACAAATTAGAAAGTTTGCATGTGTGTACATGGCAAAGCTGACACTCTGCCCCCTCCTGTGCGGGGTGGAAGTGGGGGCTGAGTGCTCTATCCATTTCTCCAAAGGACTCATCTCTCCAATGCATCCCCTCTGCTACCTTGGATCCAGTGGTTGGAAATAGTGCCTGGAAGAAATTATCTCCAGATTTTATTCCAGTTTGTGGTAGTGAGAGGGTGGGGGTTATGTTAAGGAGGAAAATGAGGGGGGAAAGGACACTACCTTGGAGTAAACTGGTAACCAAACCTTGGAGGAAGGCTAGACCCCACTTGACCAGGTCTGAACAAATCACCTTCCTTACCGTTTCCTCTGCACCACCTTCCCACTGTAGCCCTCCCCATCCCCCCATGGAAGCAGGGACATGGGAAGACACCCACACTTCTCTCTCCTACACTCCCCAAATAGAGGACTCAGGCCCCACAAATAAGCCTTTTATAGTTTTTTAGATAGGAATTTGGCTTAGTAGGATCAGACAGAAAGTACTGAAAGAGCTGAAAAAGGAGGATGGCACCCACCTGGTTCCCTACCTGTTCATGTACAACTTGCCAAAGAAGGGCAGGTAAGTGGCCCAGGCCGTCTCCAAACAGCCCTGGGCCAAGACCAGGAAAAGTGACATCAGTGGGAACCCCTCCCCCACCTCAGGGTAGAGGCCAGGCACAGGGATACACCACCATCACACCCACGTGGAACTTCGCCCCCCATATACATGTATATACATATGTATGTATATATATATTATTTTATTCGGGAAAAGTTGAGTCTCAAACAATTTAAACATTTCATTTTGTTCTTTCCATTCTGCCTACTGGCCATTATCAGGAAGATGTGGGAAGAAGCCTGAATGAAAATCTTCTTATTATTGAGAAAGAATTCACAACAGTGAAGCTATTTACAGCATTTCTACCTAGAGACAGGGAGATAAGAGCATTCTGAGACCACGTTCCCATGGAAATGTTCAATTCAGAGTTTGTTTCTCACAGAACGTGCACATACACAAATGGATTTGTGCAATTCTCATAAACTCATGGATTAGGTCTCAACTTTGTCACATATAAGTAAATGGAGCCTAGCTATTTGGAAATTTGCCTGAGATCATAGAGATAGTTGATGACAAAATTCGAGGCTCTTACCGTGACCTAAATTGGTTCTCTAACATTCCTCTCTACTTTGGGATCCAACTCACTTCATGTTAATGTGTCTTGAGCTGGGTGAAGGCCTGGGCATTTATGGGAAAATCATTATTCTAGGTAACTACCTAATCATATAATTTAATAAAGCAAAGTGGATATCAAGAGATTTCTAGGTTCCTTTCCTCTCTGCCCTTTTTCTGGGCAGAACATGTACATCATGCATTCCCAGGGTCTGACTTAAGAAAAGGGATTATTAGAAGAGGTGGCAATAGGACAACTGTTTTTCAAGATAAAATACATATTTAATTAGCTAAATAGCAAAAATGGAAATGATTCTTAGGGGGAGGTCTCTATTCCATGCTTCAAACAAATTTCTAACCTTAGAATCTGTTAATTTTTACCAGCAGGGTTAAAAGTTGTTTTTGTCAGTTCTGGGTGATTGCCATATATTTTCATCAATTAATTTTTGTTGAAATGTCTTCTGAGTATGTGGTGTAGCCCAGGGAGACAGCTGACTGTTTGCAATGTAATTTAATTTGGCAGCTGGTCTCTGAAAGCTGAGAACTCCTCAAATGAACATACCCATGATAGCAGAGGAAGCAGAACTGAAAAGAGGAATCAGTGGTCAGTGAGAGGTTTGCTCTGTAGCTATTTGATGAGAGTCGAGACTCAGCTCTGAACTCATATGGTTCCATGTCCCAGCCCTGGCCTGCCTTCACCAGCTGTGTGGATTCCATCAAGTTTTCCTAATCTTTGAGCATCTTCTTCCTCATTTGTAAATAGAGATGGTAATTGCATCACTTCTACTATGTGTTGTACTAATCCTACCTTATTTAATTCTTATAACCACCATGAGCTGATAAAAACTACTTTTTATTGGTGCTTTTTTAGGGCCATAAGTAAAGTAGCTAATATGGAAAGAAAGGCCAAGGAATAGGAGACCCGATTTCTAGTCCAGCTTGGTTATTAACTAATTCCAGATCTGTAATGGCTTGAAAACCAGATCCTAAACACAAACTTTTGTAATTACATCATTTAATGTATAAGTACTTGGACCAACTGAGACACAAATCAAAGTAAAGAATTCAAATAGGAAAGGCATGTTATAAAAGACCAGTTGGTAAGTACTGAACCCAGATAAGCATAAATAATTGTTAATTGTTGTATTATCTTTTAATAAAAAGCACCCAATAGCCCTGGCTGGTGTAGCTCGGTGGATTGAGCACGGGGCTGCGAACCAAAGAATCGTGGTTTGATTCCCAGTCAGGGCACATGCCTGGGTTGCAGGCCAGTTCCCATCCCAGCAGGGGACGCACTAGAGGCAACCACACATTGCTATTTCTCTCCCTCTCTCCTTCCCTTCCCCTCTAAAGATAAATAAATAAAATCTTAAAAAAAAACCCAATAAATAACTTTTTTTCCTCCAACTTACTGTGAAATAATTATGAAAAACAAAAAAATGAGTTTCTATGAAAGTGTAAATTCTAAGTATTCCTCAATGATATGCCAGGAAGCAGAATGAATTTCTATTAATCAAGATCCAAGGAAGCTTAAAGGCAGAAGAAAGGAAAAGTGCAATAAGGAATTCAATAAAGTTATGTCTACTACAGATCCTTCCCTTTGAAACACAGAGTCTTCCCACCAGAAAAAGGGAAGCCAGCCTAGATGTGATGACTATAATAATAAGAACCATTTTCCCCCTGTCATCAATTACTGGTTTCTTACATCAATTTTGGAAGTATAATTACCCACAATGCTGTGTGACTAAGAGTGCTTATATCTAGGAGGGTCAGGTAGGCAGCTGGAAGGAGGGGAGCCTGACAGAGCTGTCGTGCATTCTGAGATTTCGGTTGAATACTGGAGGAACCATTTACTGAGACTTTACTGAGCAAATCTACCGTTCACTGGTTAGTATTAAAAAAACATGGAAGAATGCCTGACTGTCCAGGAATCACTGACACTCATGAAAAGATAAACAGGCAGTGGGACTAGATATCTTGCCCTGGCAATACATTCACACTAAATAGAAGACTTCAAACCGGCATAAAATGGGCCAGGAAGTACAAATATCAAAGAACACTTGATCTTAAGATCTGAAATGAGAGTTCTATTGGCAATTATGTGGACAGTAAGAGGAACCAGTTACAAAAATGATGTTTACAGTAAAACTTAGCCTGCTTCTCTACATTAAGATGAGTAAATAGAAAAAAATTAACTTCGTGCTGATGACATATGAGTGTGTATTATAAAAGGAAGAGAATATAACACTCAAAAGGTAGATGAAGAACAGTTTTGAAAACATGATTTCCTACAGGTTCCAGAAATAAATTTTATAGTACAGTGGCTGTGGGCTTTCAAAAATATTCAGAATGAGCCTTGCCAGTGTGGCTCAGTTGGTTGGGTGTCATCCCACAAACTGAAATGTTGCCCCCAGTTAGGGCACATGATAGGGTCACAGGTTCAGTCCCTAGTTGAGGCACATACAGAAAGCTGCCAACTGATGTTTCTCTCCCTCTCTTCCTCTCTCGCTTTCCCTCTCTAAAGTTTATATATATATATATATATATAATTTTATTACACACACACACATTACTTGGGATAACACAGATTCTATGAAACACATCAAAGATGAGATCAAAGGAATAAAAGCTAAAATTAAAAAAGAGCTAGGTAACAAAAAGCAAGAATGAAAAAAGTTGATTTGTAACAGTGGAAAACTATAACGGCAGGTAATTGCAACCCACCCCACCATTCTTTTGACATCACTTCTGTAAGAACAGACTGACAAATGGAGCTTATAGATGAACAGCCATGTTTGTGTAAGAATCCCAGGGACTAACTTTAGAAGATACACACTTCAACCTTCAAGTATCCTAACCCCTAACCTTCATCTGTAGAGTCAGGATGACATGAAGCTGGATGACATGAATCCAGGATGACTAACCAGGATGATGCCCAGTGGACCATCACTTTCCTTATTGGAATGCACTATGAGAATCTGCACATAGAGAACTTTGCAACCCTCCTCCTTGATCTTTTTGTTCTATTCTCCTCTCACTCTTTCGAAAAACTTTTTCCTCCACTGAGAGGTGGAGATGGGCTTTATTACATGAGTCCTCAATCTTCCAGGTGGCCAGCATCTTCAAATAAACCACTTTCCTTTATATCAGCCCTTGCCTCTTGAGTATTGTCTTTCATAGCGGCAAGCAGCTGGACCTGCATTTTGGTTACAGATTGAGATTAGAAATGATTTTGGAGTTAAAAATGCAGCTACAGAATTCAACATTACAATAAGTAAATTGCAGAAAAGTGAATGAGCAATGAGTGAATCAGTTTTAGACGTTGTTCCCGAATGAAAAGGAAAAGAACAACAAAATAAAAAGAACAAAGAAATTGGGATCCTTGAATAGTAGAACTAAACAATTTGAACAGAAGTGGTGTTGTAAGATATAATAGAAGAAAAAAGTTCATGAATTGAATAAAGATCCAGGACTGCTTATACTAAACAAAATCAGTGTATGTGGGAGAGGGGATATACATCTGAAGATATTCTGATCATTTTTTTCTTCAAGAGTAAAGAAAGCCCATGGACATGGACAACAGGGTAGGGGTACACTGTGGGAGTGGGACATGGGTGGGGCAAGGGAGAGCAATGGGGAAAAATTGGGACAACTGTAATAAAACAACAATAAAAAATAAATTAAAATTAAATAATAAAATAAAAGAATTCCATCAGCTATTCAAGAAGATAAACATTTTACCTACAGGGAAAACATGTAAAGTAGGACTTACATTTTATCTCATTAAAATGCCAGAAAATAAAGAAGACACATTTATAAAATTGTGAAAGAAGAAACCTTATAGTCTGAGAATTATCTGCTTAAGTTGTTATTTATGTGTTAAGACTACAGAAAGAACTTCTCAGGAACATAAGAACTCAGAAAGTATGCCAGCAATACTATCTCTGAGAAACAACAATAATGAAAATCCCAAAACACACGACTTAAAGACATTATTTAATTGGAGAGCAACCGTTCAAAATGGTACAAAAAAGGGAAACTTGTTGACTAAAAAGATTATGGCTCACATTGAAATCATTTAAATAGAAAATTTAGGCTTAATAACAGTTGTAATATTATTATACAGTTCAATACAAATGTTAAAGATAGCTGTTGAAAAAGAAAATACAGCATAAAAATATGAGTTAAAATTCCATACCTAGAATTTGGCTAGATCCCAATCCAACTGAAGATTTTGTATTACATGGTCTCCTCAGACCTTTGACCCTTCAACCAAACCCCTTAATAAAAGGGTTTAACACAAGAAAAAATTTTAAAAAGATAATTAAAAGCCTTGGGAAAATGGGAGAAAGAAAGGAGGAATTAAAAATTCAGGCCAAAGCCCTGGCCAAGTATCTCAGTTGGTTAGAGTCTCGCCCTGATATGCCAAGGTTGCAGGTTCGATCCCTTGTCAGGACACACACAAGAATTGACCAATGAATGTATAAATAAGTGGAATAGAAAATTTATTTCTCTCTCTCTTTCTCTAAAATCAATAAAATTAAAAAAATGCATGCCAAAATGTTAATTTTTCATAGATTAGTCAATAAATACAGTTTTATTCTTGTCATTGGCAATAAGAGTAGTTTCAAGTAATTTTTTAAATGTAAAATTAATCACTAGAAATATAACAGCAGAGCACATAAATTTGAAATCACTAGATGGAACAAAGTCTAAGAAAACATAGTCCATGTCAGAAAGAGAGTTTAAAAAAATAAAGAGATAACAAAAGAAATCATGTAAAACAGAAACAGACCAGGCATATTCATTATGACAAGAAACTTTAATGGATAAAACACTTTTATGAAAAGAAAATGAGCCAGAAAGACCAGCAGCATATAAACAACCACATAGACTTCCTAAAAAAACCCTACTATGTAGGAAAAGTTGCAAATACAAAGATAGATACCCTGTGTACAAATCCAGCCTAGGAATTGAGCCCTATCGCCTCAGCAGCTGCAGAGAAAGGCATGGGCGCGTTGGGTCAAGAGTAAGTAAGTGGGTGAATAGGTAACCACTAATCCACAGTGAATATTGATTGGATGAATATGTCAAAACTGGAGCAGGGCAGCCCAAGCAGCAGAGACTATCCCTAAAAAAAAGAAGATGGAAATCTTCCCATTAATATCATTCAGGAGCATATTGGAAATCTATTTGCAGCATATGAGCCAGAGAATGTTCTGAAAGTGCACTTTAGAATGAAATGTTATTCTTTTGTGACACCTACAAATTCAGAAGACAGCCCTGTACTAAAAAGTTTACATAATCACATTTATGAAGGAGAAAGGCATCCCAAAGTACTGCATGTTTGCGTGACCCCACCTAAATACTCCTTCAAGGAAAGTGATATGGTAGACATACACAGTGTGTCATACCTTAACTACTCTAAATCAGTGGCCAGTGGTTCTGAATCTCCAAATAATACCAGAAGAAAGCCAGTGCATGCATATGAAAGTCTATAATATTTAGTTATTTTAGGAAAGAAAAACTTGGAACTAGAACAATAAAACATGCCAGTGAAAACTGAGAAGCTTCAGCTGGAAGTGAAAAATATATCAAAGGGATGGGTTTATTTGAGCTCTGTTTTAGTTCAGACATATTTAATTACATTATTTCATGACTCCTTGGTTAGAAATACAGTTTCCTGTAATCAAAGGTAAATATTATTGTATTTTTAGCATTTTGGGGCTCTATTTATGTTGAGATGACACTCAAGATGCCGATTATTTTCACTTAAGACTATTTTGTACATTAATTTTATGTTAGCATTTTCTTTAAAGATAGATAACTCAGAGAAATACTGTTGATGTTTCAAAGCCATTAAAATTCCATGCTAGGTCTCCATCTCTAGCCTACAGCACTATGTATCTATACTTGTGGAAGACAACTGGTGTTCTCCCATGTCCAGCTATGTTCCCTGTTTTAGTCCAATGAAAGACTACAATTTCTAGTCCTTTTGCAACTACGCAAGGTTGAGTGACAAAATCTAGTTAACGAAATTTAAGTGGAAGTGACATGTGTCACTTCTAGGCTAAGTGAGCTGAGAGCTGATAGACCACCTCCACTTTCCCCTCATTCTGTCATGGAAACCTTGGAGGCCATACATTGAAATGATAGTATTACAAGAGAGAGAGATTTGATTTCTGAGTTACTAGAAGGAGGACAGCCCCCTCGGGCTCACGTCGGACTTTAGGAGAGCACGCAGTAAACTGCCGTGTTAAATAAACTACCGAGAACACAGAGTTTGTCTATTGCAACTACTATTGATTACTTAACCCTGACACAGGCTTTTCGTGCTTTCCTTTGGGCTCATGTTCCTTAGGACCTATAAATATTTGCCTTGAATAAAAATGTAAATCAATCCACAGTAGCTAAAATGTACAAACTGTAAAATAAAGGTAGTTATGTATGCCCTAATAACTAATTTCATGTTCAGATATGCATGTTCCATGAAATGCAATTTTACATTGATTGCCAGGTTTATTATTTTTTCAATTAAATATTTACAGGTAAACAGGAAAAATGTTGAGATGGGACTACAGAACTCTGAACGGAATAACTTATTCTCAGAAAGTTGGTGCACAAGTACATTAAAAACATCACATTCAATTGTTGTTATTCAAGCATTTTATGGTTTATTTTGAAGAAGGCAGTCTATTTAGTACAAAAATGTAGATATCTTAATAGGAAGCAGGGAAGGAAGAGTGATGTTGATCCTTAACCCAGTATTGCATTTATCACTTTTCATGACTTTATACATTGTATTCAATGGAATTTAAAATGAACCACTTACTATTCTAATAACCACATGTGGTGCCAATTGGTTACTAGAAATATCATGGGAAAGACTTTGTAAAGTACATGATTGTCTAACCATTATGCTCTACACTGAAACTAATACAAAATAATAGTGAATGTAAACTGTAATTTTAGAAAAAGTTTTAAAAAATGCGCACACAAAATATAAGTCATTTAAGTTTCTCCTTATAGGTTAACTAGTTTATATTTTGTAAAAAAAGTTCACTCTATTTTTTTTTCAGTTTTGAATGGGAGTTTATTATTTTTTATTCCCTTTTTAATTATTATTTATTCTATTACAGTTGTCCCAATTTACCCCCTTTCCTCCTCTAGCCCAGCCCCACCCCCAGTCCCATAGTCAATTTCCTCACCATTGTCCATGTCCATGGGTGTTTCATACATGTTCTTTGACTAATCCCTTCCCCTTCTTTCCACCATTCCCCCGCTTCCTCCCTGGCAGCTGTCAGTCTGTTCCATATCTTTGGTTATATTTTGCTTATTTGTTTGTTTTCTTGTTTAGGTTCCTATTAAAGGTGAGATCACATGGTATTTGTCTTTCACCATCTGGCTTATTTTTCTCAGCATAATGCTCTCCAGTTCCATCCATGCTGTCACAAAGGGTAGGAGCTCCTTCTTTCTTTCTGCCACATATAATTCCATTGTGTAAATGTACCATAGTTTTTTGATCCATTCATTTACTGATGGGCACCTAGGTTGCTTCCAACACTTGGCTATTGTAAATAGTGCTGCTATGAACATAGGGATGTATAAATTCTTTTGAATTGGTGTTCCAGGATTTTAGGGTATATTCCCAGTAGTGTTTCACAAAAGTGATGTAAACATTGTCACTCTAGTCTTGAAATAAAAACACATGATCTTAAAAAATAAGGAAAAGTGTATAAAGATAAATCAGGCAAAAACAAACTAAAAAAGCAGGAACGACTATATAAACATTGTACAGAATAAAAATAATAAAAAATAATAAGAACTAAATAAGTTATTTTGTAATGATTAAAGAAATTATCTTCAAAAAGTTATAACAGTCATAAAAATTGAATGCAGCAAATGTAATAGATAATTTTCTGGGAAGATACAAATTACTGAAACCAACTGAAGCAAAAACTGGCAATCTAAAAAGAACAACAATCTTGGGAGAAAATTTTAAAAGTCTGTTAAAAGACTTTTGGACCAGGCAGTTTAATAGGTAAACTTTCTTGTTTAGAGATCATATGATTCCTACAATATATAAACACAAAGAAAAAGAGGTAAGGCCTCCAAAATCATTTCATGAAGCACATCTTAATGAGTCACCAGTCTACCCTCATGAGTCTTAACTCAAAAAAGCCAAAATAAAATATATTTGCAATACAAATTCAAGAGTATAATGGCAGATAATACATCATAGTCTGAGCAGAATTATCCATGATTATATTTAATCTGGAATTGCAAAAAGACCCCATCTATTGGGCTCCTGGTTCACCATGCTAATTCCCAATTGGTTCAGCTCAAGCCTTAACTTGGCTTCCGCAGAGGCTCTTGAAAATGCTTAGTGTCAAGCTCCTTCAACACTTTTAAAAACTAGCTATAGAGGTGGGGAAAGCCAAGGCATGAGGTTGGGTCCATGACAATCTGATACTGAATGAGAACTAATTCTGGTCAGGAATTTCCCAGCTCTTCCCACTGCAGCAGGTGTGTTGAGTTGGAGGAGTGGATACGCTGGGCTCAGCACTAGAAGGAACACTGGATGAATTGTGTGAGCATCAGTGTTAGTCTTACTATCATCACAAAGGGACTTGACTTGTCAGAAGCTAAACTAGGGTTCAGATTGGGTTCTATAAGGAAAACCAACAAGAAAAAAAGTCTTCATATAAATTGGTCACAACTCCCACTTCTGGTCCTTTTGGAGTCATGAAAGATCATGAAAGAGGAAGAGGAAGAAGTATCTATCTTCCTTCTTCCTCACTATGAACTCTTTGTGAATAGTCAAGGGCTGATGCTCACATGAGGCTGAGGTCCCACCTTCTATTCTCTGGGTCAGAACATTGGAATGAGAGTAGCCTAGAAGAGGCCTTTGACTTCCCTGCACCTAGAGAGTGACTTCTTCTGACACAGGACATGCTCTGGTTAACTCTGCTGCTCACCACAGCAACTCCTTTAGTGCCAGATCTCTGTCCTTTAGTCTCTCACTTCGGATATTACAAGTGAACCGCATTGGAGGCAGGAAGACAGCCATATTCTGTCAGGAACTACTCCCCACCTCATGCTTCTCTGTGCCTCTGCTATACCATGAACGCTCCCGTCAAATTCATACTTTCAGAGTGACTTTAAAAAAATTAAATTTATATTAGTCAAGCATAAGAAAAGATGAAATATTGCCATTTGCAACAACATGGATATATCTTGGGAATAGTATACTAAGCGGAATAAGTCAGAGCAACTTTTCACAAGAAGATTAACTTCATACTTTAATGAATCATTTCAAACAATTAGCATCTATTAAGGAGCACACAAATCTTCCTTTATTCCTTATCCTTTAATTAAAGAGTCACATAAATGAACCTTCTCTGAAGGGGTACTTTTCCTGTCACTGTAAATAGAGAAGAATAAAACTCTGGGACAATCCAAAACATACTGCTTTATTAAAACAAGAATTATTTAATATTAGGATATTCATTAATAACAAAATGCCACATTCATTAGGTTGTAGGAGGGAAAAAACATGTGGCCATCTGGATAGAGACCAGAAATAATGGATTTAATAAAATTCAATATCCACTGTTGATATTTATCCATTGTTGAACATTGAAAACTAGGGTAGATCCTTCTTTTACATAATAGAAAACATCAAAAATCAGCAAGCAACCTGCAGAATGATAAAGTTACAAAAGAATTCTTATTATAGCTAGAATGCCTTTAATTACTACTATTGGTTTAATATTATAGATACTTTGAGCAATTGAATACAATAACAAAATTATCTAACTCGAAAATTCAGGAGGTTTGTAGTAGACACTTATTTGGCTGTTGCCTAAGCAATCAGCACCCACACCTCCCTCCTGCCCCATATGCTGCTACTGGGCTTTGGCATCTGGACCATCACTGACTCTTCCAAAAGGACATACTATAATTTGCCTGGCCAATAGTCTCTTCCCAAGTTTAAAAAAGAAAGAGAGCAAGAATGAGGAAATGAGAGCACAGCAAGTGAGTTAGCTAAAGATTGTGGGTGGCTAGAGTTGCAAAATGCAAAATTTGGATGCTGTTAGTGGTTATATCCTCTTTTCTTTGGTTCAGGTTATCTGAGTAGGCTGTTTGCTGAGAGGGCATGAAGGATGAAGCAGACATATGCAGAGGTTCAGAGCCAAGAGACAGGGAAGCCAGTTCTAGTTCATTCTGAGAGCAGCTGCGGTCCTGCCTTTGGGTTATGTGATAAGCCTTAATGTTTTTATTTTAGAAGTGTTTTTGGCTTGTGGATAGTTTGAGTTGAGCTAATGCAGGTAAGTAGCTTGTTACAGCATAGATACTAAATAATGAATGTTTTGTATGCCTACAATAATATTATGTAAGAATACATATGATAATAATTTTTTCCACAATAGCAACAAAAAAATAAACTATAAAACAATCTAAGTAAGATGTGCAGGACATTTGTATGATGAACACATTTAGTGTTTTCAGAGGTAAAACGGAAAACTTAAAAATGGAAGGATAATCATAGTGAAGGAGACAATTACCTCTCAATCATTTTGTATTTTAATGTAATTCCAACAGAAATTATAGGGAGATTTTTCTTGGACCATGACTTAGTGATCCTAAAGTTCACCTGGGGGAAAAAAAAACTGGCAGTAGAGTCACAAACAGGGAGAATAGCATAACATGTATACAGCATGGTTGGTAGTGGGAGATATCTTTCAGCCTAATCAGAATTAAAATAAAGTCCTAATTATTAAAACAGTATTGTATCAACATAGGATAGAAAGATAGATCAAATGAATATAATAAAGTACTTAGAAACAGACTCTACTACATGTAAGAATGTAACATAAAATATCCCCGACATTATATATTTTTGAAAAAAGAAAAGCTCTGCTAAGAAATCTTTCTGACAAAATTGGTAAGCTATCAAGAAAAATGCTTTATTATCTTATCACATACAAAAACTAGAAGAAAATACAGATAAATATCTAATCTTTGAGTAACAGAACTTATTAACTTAATACCAGTTGCATGCCCTGGCTTTTGTGGCTCCACGGATTGATTACTGGCCTGGGAACCAAACGGTTGCCAGTTCTATTCCCAGTCAGGGCACATGCTTGGGTTGCATGCAGGCCAGGTCCCCAGTGAGGGATGTGTGAGAGGCAACCACATGTTGATGTTTCTCTCCCTCTCTTTTTTCCTCCCTTCTCCTCTCTCTAAAAAGGAATACATAAAATCTTTAAAAAATTGTTTAAAAAAACAGTTACAAAAATGCTTAATAGATGAACTATGTAAACCTTCTGAATGTCAAAAAGTATATTAGAAAATAATAGACTTGAATATAGACTTAAGTAAATAATAGACTTGAAATACATTTGAACCTTAAAGAGTTAATATTGTTAATATAAAGGCAACTCTTGCAAGCCAATTTAAGAAATAATCAATAAACTCTAATATAAAAATAGGCAAAGGAGTTAAGCCAGTTTAAAAACATAAGAAATACAAGTGGCTAATGGAAATATGAAAATCAATTTTGAGTTCATTAGTAAGCTAAGAAATGCAGTTGTCATAATAGTGTGATACTATTTTAACTCACTAATTTGCCAAATATTAAAAAATAGATACACAGTCCCCAGTTTCCAAGGTGCAAAATCAGACATTTTTCATACTTCTGGAGAGAGATAAGTTTAGACTTTTGAGGAAGTAAATTCAACAACATGTCGAGAGTTTTGTCACTTAAAGAAATAATCTTTGACTTGGAATTCCAATTTTAGAAATTTTCCCTAAGGAAATACTCAGTTTACACAGACCTATATAGAAAAATGTTTATTTGTTATTTAAAAATCTTGAAAACAGATATCCAACCAAAGGGAATTGGTTAAATGAACTATGGCTATAAATAGTGTGGTAGACGGAATAATGCTCCCTCTATGCCCAAGATGTCCAAGTCCTAATCCCAGGAGCCTGTGAATTTGTTACCTTTATTGCAAAGAAACTTTTTTGGATGTGATTAAATTAAGGACCTTAAAATGGGAAGATTATCCTGGATTATCAGATGCGTCCAATTAATTACAAATCCCGAAAAGTGAAGAATCTTTCTCAGCTGTGGTCCAAGGAAAGCATGACAATAAGAGAATGGTCAGTGGGGGTCATTGTTATAGGCTTTGAAAATGGAGAAAGGCAATGAACCAAGAAATGCAGGTGTCCTCTAGAAGCTAGAAAGGGCAAGAAAACAGATTCCCCTCCAGAATGCCAGAAAAGAACAGAGGTCTGCCCATAACTTGCTTTCAGTTCATGTTGAATTTCTAACCTACAGAACTATAAAGTAATAAATTTGTGTTGTTTCAAGCTATTAAGTTTGTGGTTATTTGTTATAGCAGTGATAGGAAACAAATACAAATGGGATATTTGTTATAAGTAATTAAAATCATATTGGTTAATTTATTTAAAGTAAAAAATAGATTATAAAATTGTGAATTTGAGGAAGATCAACAAGTGGAAAACTTATTTGAATGAATAATAAAGGAGAACTTCCCCATTCTGGCAAAGGAAATAGGCTTCCAGGAAGTCCAGGAAGCTCAGAGAGTCCCAAAGAAGTTGGATCCAAGGAGGAACACACCAAGGCACATCATAGTTACATT
>PVKM010016482.1:0-26750 GCA_004027735.1 Carollia perspicillata
AAATAGTGGTGTGGCGCGGGTGCTGAGGTAGTGTGGCCCCGACAGTGCACAAACCCACACACCACACGTGGGCACCACCACACTGCTCAACGCAGTCCATGTGGGTGAGCATTTCAACACCTCACTTGGTATCCAGACACCATGGACAGGGCTCTGGATTCAGGCAATAAGAACCCAATTGAAAGCCTAAGCGAAGAATGTTTAGAAAATAAATGAGCTCTCCTTGGATCAGGCTCTATTACTGAGTCAAGTTTTAGGTGATACGTAAATGGTTATGTTTTCCCCTCAAATTGCTGCACAGGTGGGAGATCACAGAGGGATGATGGAAATGAGCTGGCAGTTTAGAACATATTAAAAAACAGTGTCAGATATTAACATGCAAAATGCCAATACTGCATATGTGCAACAACGAATGGAATATTGAATAGGATTTTTATTTTTATTTGACTGCCAGCGATGTCAGCGAGCATTCCACAAGCTGGGACAGGGGAGGAGAAAAATGAAGAGATGCTATTGCAATTGTCTAACTCATCAAACCCATCAGGTTCCTGCTTCCGGTGCAGGCAGATTACAGCTTAGAAAGAAAAGTGACAGAACCGAAGGAGACCTCAACAAATGGGACTGGGAGAGGGCCAGATTTTGCATGCAAGAGGTGCTTCGGAGAATAAAGCCTTCTGGCGGTTTGGTTGTGTTTATCTCGAAATGCGCACTGGGAAAACAGAGTGCATTTGCATTTTGTAAGCGAATGATGATAATAATAGGTTTCTGAGAGATATAAATCAGGGAAGATTCAATAAAAACAGAAAATTTTGCATATGTATGTTTTGACCCTCCCTCACCCTCACAAGCAGAGGCTCCCAGAGCTTTTGGACTTGTAAATTCTGTGTAGGGAATGGCCAGGGCCCCAGCCTGTTGCTGGTCGGGTTACCGGTTGGGAAATAGAGCAGAGCTCTCTGCGGCTCTTTGTGAACACTGCTCTCCCTCCGCGCGCTCTTGGACTCTCTCCCTCCGCCTGCCTGCGCACAGCTTGGACACGTGGTAACTGCGCCCTTACACCTTCTTCCCAGCTCCCACCACCATGTCAAACAATGGGCTTTATTAGTCAACAAACTTCAGCGAACTGTCAAGCATGGTACAGATATAATAAGTACTCTCTACCGATTTCAGTTCATCGATCTCTCATCCCAGTCAATCTGTTGATCTAATTTGATCAAAAAGACATTTGGGCACTTCTAAAAAAAGTCTTTGCTATAGATAACGTGAGATTTTTCTGACTTAACAAAATAAAAATATTTTTAAAAAACTGGTTTGGTTCATTGATTTCTTAATTCCCCTAATATTTATGAAATGTACAGCTCTACCCAGGTGGAAAATCGCTTCCCCTCCTAAGGTCATTATAATTATTCACAGCTGTTTGAAAATGGTCCATTTCCCCAAAACAATTTAACCAGATCTTCTGCAGTTTTATTCGCAGATAATCTCCTCCCCACCCACCGCTACTTGCGCTGACGGTCACCAGACACACTGAGATTCTGCCCGGTAACCTCTGCCCCTGGATCAGTACACAAAACAAACTTCCCTCTGCAGAAATGAAAGGAACTTATGGCCGTGTCACTCCTCAGATTTCTTTTTAATTTTTTAAAAAAATATTTTTCTGTTCAAAGTAATATAGGAATACAGTTTGAAAAATGAAATAATAATGAAGGTAAACTTATGAAAATTAGCAATCTGCTGCTACTAGCTTTCCTCATTCGGAGTCCTGCTCCCCAGAGGGAACCATTTTTCTTTCTCATTTTCACCATTTCCTGGCGCTTACCTGCCTGCGCCAAAATAATGTGTCATTTGCTCTGTTCATTCACTCACTCATGCGTTCTAGAAATAAATGCTGACCGTGTGCCAGCCCTTTTTCTAGAAACTTACATTAAGAAAAGTTTTTTTAAAAAAATCATACCTTTTTGGCTATTCTTGCAAATGAGTTGCAACTTCTTATCTATTGATAAACTTCTCACTTTCTTTATTGTTATGGGTTTATACCTTTTTGTAAGCCAATATAATTTTAAGGGGCTCTGAGGAAAGACAAGACATAAGCTTTGTGGTTAGTCCACCGCCTCCAACAGAAATGTCCTGATCATCTCTGCATAGAAACTCTGTTATATGCACGAGAGCCTGGGAATGGATGAGTTAACTTTAACACTCCAGGAGCCAGGGCAGAGTTGCCTCAGCTGTGTTACAGGAAACGTGGACTGGTAGAAAGGCAATGAACTGATGGTTGGGAATCCTAGTCACATCCACCATCGTGCCAAGAGTCATGGCGTTCTCAGTGCTTGGCAAGTAGAGGGAGCTAACGTGGTTATTCACTACTATCTGTAATGTAATTAACATTTATTTATCTCATTCTAATTGCCAAGCACTGTGAACGCTGTAGTGATTGTCTCCTACAAATTAGGCACTAATACAGCCCCATTTTTTCACATGAGAGAACTAAGGCCTGGAGACATAATACACTTTTCCCAGTGAGCCTAGTATGTGGTGCTCCTCAGTGACCTGTCCACTGTGGCTCCATGTGCCAGCTCAGACTCTCTCCTCCTTTTACATATCTAGTTGCAGGTAAGTAAGGACAGAGAGAGCAGTTAATGGATGCAACCCAAGCCCTGGGTTTGAAAAGCAAGATCCACCTACCACACAGAGCTCGGAACCCACCACTGACTATTTCTTAAAGGAGTGAAAGCAGAAAGTATAATAAAGACTCGTGGCAGCCAACTTGGTGAGTAAGCCCATGTACAATGGCGACCCATGGCAGAGCCTTTCTGGGAATTTGTTAAGTGATATTGCAATGCCAACTGACTCCTTTAAATATTGAGAGCTAAGTAAGGATTATGCTTCCTTCCAAATTAGGATGGGCAAACTGAATCAAGGTTAGCTTTGCAAAAATAGAAATAAGACAAACTTTGGATAACATCTAAGCTTGGTTCCTGGTTCTCCCACAACTTGGCTACACCTGGAAGGTGTTACAAGATCTTGGATATTGGGTCCATCATCTGCACACCTTGGGTAATAACATGCATTTATATAACTAAGTATTAATGATAAATGCATGTGAAATGCCAGCCCCTTGAAAAATGTGTATCTTCTACTATTATCATCAATAATAAAATGAATACTGTCTCTGCTTATGGATAAAAAGAAATTCTGGATCTTTAGAAAAGTCTTCTCTTTGAGCTCTGCTAGGCTGTGACATAGCTCTTCATAATCTTGAGTCTCTACCGTGGATGTATAGTCTCTTTCTTTGGCTTGAAGTTTTAAGTTGCTTACAACATGTGAAATTCAAAGCTGCAGGCACAAGGCTGTCAGAATTGTCAAGAAGATTAACAACAGGTATTTGAAAAGAAAACAGTAAGCAGTTAAGGAGCTGTTCTTGGAGGATGATTTATCAAGGCTTTCATGACAAGACCATGGTTTTGATGAGAAAACTGTACACATTTCATGAAAGCCAACTACATGGATGTTTTGATAAACAAGGTACTTTTGACCAGTATACACTATTCATAGACTTAAACATCCTTGAGAAAACAATCAAAGGGATATACCAGAGTGATATAGAAGCACCCCCTGAGGTCCACTCTAAGAGAATAAAGTTTTTGTGCCCCCCTTTTTATATGTCATCTGAACCACAGGTGACCCTTCATATATATTTTACAGAGGAATCAATTCATCAACATCAAGCCGTGCCTTGTAGAAAGTACCCAGTTATTTTATTGTGTGGCTGTAAAATAATTGATATATTAAAGATAAAAAAGACTCATAAAACTGTATGTGATATATGAAGGCACAAGAAAAAGGAAGGGTTTAGAGTTGTAGTTGACTGCAATGGTCATAAGAATTATTCAGCCATTAAAAAGGCTCAGTCCCACAGGATTCTCGCGAGAATATATTTCATATGACAATGGACTGGCGGTGCCATTAAGTTCGAATAGACACACGAGTGTGTAATTTGCATGGTTATTTGATTCTGGTGGCAATTGTTTGCGACTACTTCACTCTTTTATTTTCAAATCAATTTGAATTGAGCTCTAGGTTTTTGGTTCTGTTTTTGCTCTTGTTTTTGTTTTTCGGAGAGCGTTTTAAGTAATTAGCCAACTTGAACGAATTTCCGGATGGGGTATTGTGGCAAGGGGTTGCCGCATCACTCCACTCCACCACATGGCACTCCCTAGCCCCAGGAACTCCTTTACCGCAGCCGAGGGCTTCAGCTGTCCTCTGGTTCGGCCATAGTATCCATCCGCCACCTTCCACTCCAGAGAAGCAGTTACAACATAAAGCAGGTGTGCCTGCTAGAATAACTTGATTGAGAAGATTATATCTAAACAAGGATCAGCTATTAAGTTTCATCAAGCCACATTTTTGCTCTATTTCATTGAAACAGCAGGTGAGTTAGACTGGTTGCTTGCTAAAAAAAAACACATTAGAAAGGCTTAAACCTCAAGCAAGCATGGATATGGAAGTGTCGCTGGTGATAAAAATCTAACCCGTAGGACATTTCTACAGCTATAATCTAGATGATTGAAATGAACATTACTATTTTAGGTTTAACACAGAGGACTTCGTGCCTCAAGGGGTACTTTTGAATCCTCGAGACAGTACCCAGCACCACTGAAAAATGTCTCTGCACATCATGTAGCTACATGGGATCTGATGAAAATATTTAGAACATACGTCTTCAGCAATGGCTTCTTGGCTGCTGCAAATATATCAAAATGACTATAGTTGGGCAAAATGGGAAAAAGGAAGGGAAGTGACAGTTTAAGGAAGATTAAAAAACCAGCCAACTTTCGGGAAGATTAAAAAAGAGAGAGCCAGGAGGATCATTTATAAAAGGAAGGATGTAAATTCTTTACAACCTGATTGGTTTTCCCTGGAATATGCCGGCTTTAATGAAACTGTTATTCCTGAAGGACTGAGAGCCTTTTTAAAAATGTGAGTAAGGCAGTGCTGGGGGTTGGCACATTGTTACTCTTTGGCCTCAGGAGACTGACTACCTCTGAAGACCTAATTAGGTTACAAGCGTGTGAAAATGAGTTTAGTGATCCCTTGTGCGGAAGTTTCAGGGTGGCTGGTCTCCGAACGTTGCGATGGTTAACACTACCCAGAGCGTTCTTCGTGAACTCTATAAATCACTACTTTTCTGCCCTCCGTACAACTGAGTTATCATCACAGACTCATTTTAATCAGATGACCTTTTCTACAGTGAAAAAATTAAAGATGTCTTGGGGTTTTCATTGACTTTATGACAGAGTTACTGACAAAGTTTGCACATTTCCTAAGGTTTTTTTTTTAACTTTTCTGCCAGATAGAGTAAAGAGTCTGATTTACGTTTTTTAAATCAATCATCCCAAAGAATTAAAGAGCAAACTTTTTAACAATTAAATAAAATGATCTTTGACCTTCATGAACCAAAGCTTTGCTTGCCAGCAGCCTCTAACAGTGAACTCACGACAGCCCATTACGAGCTTGGCCAAGCCGGAGGTAGCACATGAGGCTGGAAAAGGAAGGCCTGGGGAATCACGGGAGAGCAAGCCACTCCACATCTCTGAGCATTCAGTTTTAGAACAGTTATCAATTTTGATAAAGAATACATTGTAATGTTAAACATACTCAAATTCAGTAAAATATTTTGGGTAAAAATGAAAATTTGCACATAAGCAAAAATGTTACAGCATGCAGTTTTTCCTGTTTCATTGTCTTAAATTTTAAACACAAATGGGGAAAAAAAGAGTCTGTGTACCTCATAAAAGAGCATTTCATCTAAGAGTAAGTATTGTACAAGTAGAGGATATTTTCCTGTATGTAGACCCATGCAAATTCTCCTCTGGACAGTACATGTATCACTAGCAATTACATAATTCGCTGAAGTATTGGCTAATGGGATTATAAATGTTATTACAACTGGGTCAAGTATAGACAGAAAGAGAGCACTTAATAATGGCCATCCAGGTTCAAACGTGTGTCATTACCAATCCGAATGCATACCATTACTCACCGGGAAAGGAGAGCCATTGCTCTCCTGGGAACCCCGCTAGTGAAAGGGGTGTGGCCTACTCAGCATAGGTGTGATATTGCAGTCCAGTTGGCCAGATGGTTCGGTTTTTGAAATAAGAGAAATGCACTTACAGGGTCGGTGTGTGCATGGACACACAGGTGAACCAAACGATATGTTTCATGAAGACAAAGATCTTCGTCTATTTTGTTCACTATCTACCCCCACGGCTTGGACAATTTTTTACACATAGTATCAACTGAATACTTATGCGATGGTTGTGAGACTGTAGAAAAGTAGACTAAAATTATCCCATATGTCAGACTGAATCTCAAGTCTCTAGATCTTCGGAGGCACAGCAGACTTCAAGAAACCAATTCAGCGGTGCTTCAGAGCGTAACCAGAACTGGGTGTCCCCGTGGAATTCAGGCTTTCCACGACTGGACGATCTGAGGCCACCACGGGAGAGCTCCCGTTCTGTGCGTGGCTCTAGCCAGTCCCCTCAGAGGTGGCACATATACAAGGGGGACTCCCAAAACCTGGAATGTATTTATAAAAAACTGTGTTTGATTCGTACACGTTTAAACTTTCAATCACCTCCAAAGTACTCTCCATTTGATGTGATACACCTATTGAGACATTTCTTTTCACTGCTCAAAACAGTATATGAACTCATGGATTTTGATGCCTTTTAGTGCTTCTGCTGTTTTTTTGTTTCACCTCTTTCACACCAGCAAAATGTTTCCCTACAAGCACTTTTTTCATCCAGGGAAACAAAAAAAAGAGTTACTTGGGGTGAGATCGGGTGAACAGGGAGGGTGGAGCATGGGGGTCATGTTGTTTTTGTTCAAAAGCTGCCAAACACTCAGCACAGTGTAGGCCCATCATGAAATGGACAAATGTGTTCAAAGAGTCTTCAAAAAATATTGACTGAAGCAGAACTCAGCCTCTCACAACAATGCCAGCTAGTACATTGATACAGATGGGTTCCTAAAACACTGACCTAGTGGGGGAAGCCTGTACTACAAGGGACCGGCCCTCCAGAAGATAACTCCATTTTGGGGTGTTCTCCCCTCACATAGTTTACATCTCTGCTCCAGACACCCCCTATTACAATGCACTGATCACGGACTCCACTTCTCCGGCCATGCTCCTTCTGAACAAGAATAGAACTATTTCCACATGGCAGGCAAACTTGGCTGAGTTTGCTTTATTTAAAAGGTACCTCACCTCCCACATCCGATCCTCCCCCACCCCGTTGTCTTTGTCCATGGGTCCTCTATACATGTTTCTTGACTCGACCCTTCCCTTTCTTTCCCTGGTTATTCTCCTTTCTCTTCTCCTCGGGTCACGGTCAGTTTGTTCTTTATTTCCACGTCTCTGGTTCTATTTTGCTCACTTGTTCATGGGTAGGACAGGGGAGAGTAATGGGGGGAAATGGGGACAACTGTAAGAGAACAACAGTAAAAAAATGTTTGGAAAAAATAAACATGTCACAACCACACACACATACTCACTAAGGCGGCCGGTATGTAATATCCACTAAAATATCAAATCTATTCACTAGATTGTATCCATTAGAAAATTAATCATAAAACTATGAGGTACCAATTGTGTACAAGACTTGACTGAGCCCTGTGTATCCAACTAGAAGATACAGTCCCTACATTTGAAGGGGCTTAAATGGACAGATGGCATCTATGCATTTTGGGACATTTTGGGACAACAGATAGTACCAAAAAAGGCAGTAGAGATTATATGGGGCTCAGTTTGTCAGGCAGGATTTCAAGGTAGAAGTGAGATTTCAGCTGACCCTGAGGAATGTGAAAGCAGAATGGAAAGTACACTGGAGAAGGAGACTGTAACAAGGAATGACCAAAAAGAGTGGAAAAGAACAAGATGCATTTGGTAAAAACATAAGGTCACTGGAATAAGGGAGCCTAAGAAAGCATCGCAGGAGTTAAGGCTGAAAGAATAGTACCATTTAAATCAGCGTGCTTTGACTTGAAGAACTATAGCAGAAGGCTTCCAGGGGCCCGCTGAGGGAAACGAGCCTCAGGACGGGGCAAAAAACCAGGGCGTGGCAACCTGCCAGGAATTGGGTAGGGCATTTTGAATGTACAGTGTTGAAACATATATTTTTAAAGTGCTAAATTGCCCTGGCTGGTGTGGCTCAGTGGATTAATTGTGGGCTGCAAACCAAGGGGTCGCTGGTTTGATTCCAAGTCAGGGCACATGCCTGGGTTGCAGACCAAGTCCCCCAGTGAGGGGTGCGTGAGAGGCAACCGCACATTGATGTTTCTCTCCCTTTCTCCCTCCCTTTCTCTCTCTCTCTAAAAATAAATAAAATTTTAAAGTGCTACATTGACCCCTCCCCGCCAAAATAGACCTTCCTAACAGCCACCATTTGACAACCTGTACTAAATGACAAGCAAAATAATAAAAGTGAGCACAATTTAAAATTAATCAAATAAAAATGTTCATTGTAATGATGGATAATATGTTCATATTTACACATATAAACTTAAGGTCTCGCAGTTATCAGATAAAAAGATTATACATTAATTTTCTAAAACTGAAGTTACTTAGGTAGATGGTCCTAGTTTCTCTGAATTTAGTAGGCTAGAAAGCAGTGGGTTTCAAACTGCAACATGCACCAGAATCACCAGGAGAGCCCATTGAAGGGATAGAATGCTCGAAGCCAGCCCCACTGATTCAGTGGCTCCAGGGTGGGGCTTGAGAATTTGGGTTTGTTAGTTTCCAACTGATGCTGATGCTTCTGGTCTGGAGATTACACATTGAGAAGCAATGCTTTAGAACAAGCCACGTCACCCAGCCATAACTCGCTGTGAAAGGGACATCAGCAAATAACATTTCTTAAACCTAAGTGTTCTTTGGATGACTTACAGATGGTGTTCTTTCTGGGTTGCGATATGACTTTGGTTATACTTATTGATGCATAATTGAAAATGCATTCTAAGCAGAGCCCTGCACTTGGCCAGTGCAGCGGAAAGCCCTCTCTCTCAGTGCGCATCCTTGTTAAGTCTCTCCATCTTCACAACAGAAAAATCTTGCACCCAGCTTGGCTGCTCTCAAAACATGTTGTTTAGATTTAATTGGCAGTGTAGTGCGGCTACATTCTAGGCATCTGCCAGGTAGTACAGTCTTAACTTCATCCAGTATCTCTTTTTTGAAAGCCGAAAGGAATTATATTTGTCAAGCATTGTCTGCAGGATAGGCAGTCCATGTGTTTCTTTGCAGGTAATTTGTACACACGGTGACATGGTGGTTCATTGCTGTCCGTTATGGAATATGATGGAAGGTACTTATTAGTAATGAGAGTTAAAGGAGTAAAATTTGCAAATGATTTATTTAAAACAAACGATGGAAGCAGATGCAGGGTTATTCCTCCAATATCATTCTGGCTAATTTGAATTCTGAAATATTTTTCAAGTGGGAGGAAAAGTCAGGGGATTTCTGAAGCTTATCTTTTATATATGTGTGTGTGTGTATGTGTGTGTGCGTGTGTGTGTATGTATATCAGTCATGGAAGCATCACTTGTCGAGGATTTTTTAAAAATTGCAACTGTCATTTACATGCTCTTAAATATGTTCCTCACCCAAGTCCCCTGGAATTCTTGTTAAAATGTATATTTTAGGGTTTCATTCCAGACTTGCTGAATAGAAACCTCTTAGCTATGTGGGGCCTGGGTATCTGCACATTCGGAACCACACAGTTGCTTCTAATGTTCATTAAAGTCTGGGAACACTGTTTCCTGGACCCCCAATTCCGGGCCCCTATGGAGATGCACGTTCTTGTCCAATCTTGCAGGCTTTCAAAAGAAATACCTGCTTGATCTACCTTTGCATCGACTCTACAGATGCCAACAGGCAGTTCTTTGTTGCGTACAGATCGGCTCACTTACGGTGAGTCTCAGAAAAAGTCTATTTTAAGTAGTCGCGACTGTTATTCTCTTGTTTTGCTTTCGGTTAACCATTATAAATCACATTGCAAGAAGGGCTTCCTTTGTGGAGGGCTGTAAGAAAGCCAGTCTTGTGCTTCACCCTGAGTGAAGAGGCCTCCAGTGGGTATTTCTGTAGGAGGTTCATTTCTACCCCTACTTCATGTCTTTTGAGTTAGTTTTTGTTCCCTCTTTCATCTTTTACTTTATGTTTTCATTTTATGTTTCCTTGACATGCAATCTTAGATATCTGGTGGATATAAGCCCATATGAATATTTTATATTGGAATTTGGCAAATGGCATGTTTCTCTTAAGAAAACAAAGGAGATTTGGAACTTAATCTGAAAGCAAAAATGTTGTCTGTTTAGGAATTTGGGGAAAATATCCATCTAGCATTAACTCAGTAATATCTAGTGCAATGTTTCCTGTGCTTTATTTTCAAACAATGCATGGAAATGATAGAGGATACTGAAAATGATCTTCTGAGATTTTGACCAAACAAGGTGTTTGTGTGTGTGCTTTTTTTTAAAGATGGCTAAGGTGCTATAATTCTCTTTCTATATCCTATATCTTTATTTGGGGTATTAAAAAATAGTTACAACTATAGAGAAATTCTAGGGCCAGAGAAGTAAACTAATTCTTAAAAGTGGTAAAGGAATAATAATTTTTTCTGAAAATATAGTGTGTGTCTACCCATAACTAATGTGAGATCTCTGAACTCGACCTCCTCCTTTTTTAATGCTTGCCCAACTGAATATGCACATAAGATATTGTGAGAAAAATGTAACAATTGTTGTCAAGTTTCCAGCTGCCTTAAGCCAAAGAAACTGATCTGAGAAATTATATTTCCAGGAATGAGTGAAGGACCAGGACTACAGAGAATGGGCTATAGTCCTAAACTTGCCTCCACACTTTGATCATAAAACAGATAAAATTCCAAGAGGGACACTCTGTTGTCTGGAAAAATGTTTAAATAAATAAGTTGAAGTAGCCAAGAGGATGTAAGAGTAAAGTTCATAGAAGAAGGAAGTGGGACAACCAGAGCGCATGCCTCTGGGGTGGCTTAGGGTGTGAGTGTTACAGTAGGCAGTTAGTTATTAACAAAAGGGAGGGAGCTAATGAAACCAGCCTGATAAAGTAGGACAAGGCAGCTTTACAGTCGCCCCAGGAGTCTGCCCTGTTGTGGAGTGGGGGAGAAAATGACACAGGGAGGAGTCCTTTTACCAAACAGGCACAACAAAAGCCAAATGACAAAGCAAAACTGTGAGGCATGCATCGTAGGAGCTAAAATGGCAACCATAAATGGGGAGACTAGCCTGGGGAAATAGGGGGGAACGATCTGATAAGTTGAGGGCACAAAACCCCAGAAAATCCAGGAAAAGGATTGGATGGGGGGAAGGCACTAGCACGGCCACAGGAAATGTTAGGAAAGAGATTGGATAGTTTGAAAGAAAGTCTGCTCCTTCCCAACCCCCCAAAATATATAACTAACGCTTAGCAAAAAGCCCAGAGAAGGCCCATTTTGGGGGGCGGGGGTGGAGAGTGTGGGGCAAAGAGGGAACCATGTGGCCTAGGTGCCCTGGAGCTTAGGCAGCAGACATGCAGATGGGGAAATAAGGCACAGAGAAGTTCAATAATTTGCCTCGTGTTATGCAGCTAAGAATTTTAATGCCAGCTGGGAATAAACACTGAGCTGCCCTGTTGGAGCCTCGGGTGTTGGGGTGATGGGCCCGCAGTTCTGGGCCCTGGTCCTCCCAGGCCTGGTGGGCACAAGTGTGGGCCTGCGACCTGGGAAGCTGGACTTCTTCTGCAGTGAGATGGACTGAACCTCCTGGTCATCACACACAGTGACCTGGGCGCACACTTGCCATGTCAATCAGCTTCTGCGGCTGGACTCACCGGGAAAGCGCCTCATCCAGTGTGGCAGCCCTTCCGAGCCCATGGGTGCCCTGCACACTCTTCCTTCTCTCTGGTTGTACTTCTGCTTTCTTTTTTCCTAAACACTACGGATCCCCACGTGACTGGCAACCAGGGGCGCAGTGGGCTTTAAGGACTTTCCTTTTGCCTCTGTGGCTTCCTTTCCTAAGTCTAGGCAGCCCACTCTAAGTTTACTCCCTTCACTGTGATCTGGCCTCTTCTATTCTAAATCCTTCCTTTGTTTTCACGCTGGTAAATCTTGCCACTATTGCTGAAATCCTCCTTTGCGAGTGTCCCCGAAATTTCTTTCCCGCACAGTGAGAACCTATTTCCTTCGGTAACATGAGGACAGAATGAGTTGACCAAAGTGATTTTAAAACAAGCCTACTGTCCAGTGAGTATAATCTCCTATGTGAGTAGTTTAGAGGCAGCGTTACTAAAGGCTCTTCGCTTGTAAAGAAGTACTGCAAACAGTGGGCTCTTGTTTCAGACTCAGGGATCTGTTCCTAAAAAATCCTTCGGCCTCAAGAGAGACTCTTATTAGAAGTCACTGATGCCCCCAATCTATTTCTCATCTCAGGCACTTTCACATTTCTGTCACTCCTTTGTCTGTAAAAGAAAGGAAGATAGTGGTGGGATTTAGATTTGACCCATGTATATATAATCAAAAAGTGGAACAAAAAAGTGAGGTCTTTAAAACATGAAAGCAGGAATACGGCACTCAAAGAATTACCCACAATTAGGCTTAACGGCAATAATGTTGATACGTATAATGAGGGATTTTACATAGTTGAGGTAGTCGAATAATTCAAAGGATTTGGCCAAGGTACGACTGCTAGTGAGGATTAAAATAGCCTTTAAATCGAAAATATATATTGATTTCGCTTAGTGGTAATTGCTAAGTTCCCTATTTCATTCTGACGTCATACAATTTATGATCGCTATCTCTGTCTCAAATTTTCTCCTAATGAAGTGAGAGTAAAAATTTATGTCACATGTTTTTAAGGTTCCTCCTAGCCACATGACCACATATATTTCAAGTACAGGTACATGATTCCATGTGAATCAGGAATAGAAATATTAAAATTTGGATTTCCTGTTGCTAATATGTCAAGTCAGCATATTATTTACTTACACATTTAATGCTCCTCCTCCCCTCCCACCAATACACGCACTACAATGGAGGCATCTATAAAATCAGGACCTTTGACCATCCTGTTTAACTGCTAAATCACCAGTGCCTACAATAGTATCTGGAAACACAAAATACTCCACTAATATTTCTTGAATAAGTTAATAAGACCCTGGAAGTTAGAGCACCTATAAATCCGGTTGTACAGCTGGTGGCAATGACTGAAATCCAGGAAATAAAGAACAACAAAACACATATGCGTGTGACCTGCGCAACCTGAGGAAGGGATCAAAGGAAATAGATACCAACCAGACCTTGTTACCCTGCCAGAATTTAATCCTTTATTAACTAAGGATTACTAATATGTCTAAGAACATTGTTTCTCTGACCTTTGATTTTGTTGAATTTCACGCTGAAGAGACCAATGAAACTGATTGCTCACACATGTCCCTAACACGTCTTTTCAGATGATGTCTCCTAACCCCCTTGTTGACAATGACATAATCCGTTATTGACAGTGAGTGAGTTTTATCTGTCTCTTGTTTTGCCAGGTGCTTCTACCTCATCTCTGGCTGTCGCTTCTACTGAATGAGAAGCACAGGGAAGAGGACTCTGAGGAGCTATTCGTCAGAACTGTGCACTTGGACGTTGGTTCTAAAGTTGGAAAACAAACGCAGAAGGAAAGTGCTAACAATGTGTGAAACGATAAGGTTCAGTTGTCTCAATTTCAAGTCTAAATCAATGCTGTAGAATTGCTGTATAAATTGCTGTATAATCAGTTGTTGTATAAATTATCTTTAAAATCAAATGCTGGACTTCAATTAAGACCTTAAGAAATATTTTCAGAAAAGCCTCTGGAATTTAGATAATTCCTAGATCACCCCTCATTTGCACTGTTCTTTCGGGACTTCATTATCTTGGGTCAAAAATCATGTATTTTCCCTTATTAAATCCTACATTAACCAGTAATTATAGCTAGAATAAAGAGCACAATAGATAAGAAGCATCCTGTCCCCATATTACACAGTACTCAAAATATGAGTTAAGTCTTTGTTATGATAAAATTCATCTACTCATTCTGCATTCTGGATTTTTTTTAAAAAGTAGATTTATGACCATGATTACTGAGTATATCAAATGACCCAAAAGTGAAGTTGAACAAAAGTCAAAGTGGTGTGTATGTTTTTCTAGCACAAATACTCTAAAAACTGCTCAATATTATGTAAATTTTTTAAAAATCTGAGGTATAGCTGCATGAGAAAAAGAATGAAAATGAGACTCCTACTCTCTTTCAGCAAGGGTCACGAGAAGTCCTGGGCTCGGAGTGAGACCTACTCATGGGCCCTAAGCCTACTTTAGGAAGAAGGAGGAGAAAGCCACATAGCTCCCACTTCCCACCCCTCCTACTCAGAATCTCAGTGTCTCTCTGCCTTGAGTCACTAGGATTAATCTCATTATGCCCTTTATTGCAGCTTAGGCCAGGGACAACACAGGCCTAGGAATCAGGTCCCCACTCATCTCCCTACTCTTATTCTCCTGTGACTCCACACCTCCTACATTCTGTCCCCGTCTCCAATCTCTCCTGACTCCCAAAATACTTTCACTGTGCCCTCTAGGATCCATAATTGCTCAGTAAGAAAAACTACATTCTCAAACTCTTCTCTGAAATTTCCTTTCCTCTTGTCCTAAAAGAAAACTGACTATCTCCTGAGAACACTGCTTCTCCAAGCCCCCTGAATTGGGAGAACCCCAAGCCCAGTGCTGTACCACCCATTACACTCTCTCTTCTTTCAGCCCTTTATCAACCCTTGGGTCACTCACCCTCATTGTTTCAGTCCGGTCTAGATGCAACATCACTCCTATCTGGTGTCAAAGGAACTTCAATGTTCATTTACATGATTCTTCCCATATAATAGCCTCACAGCTTCTTGAACAGCTCCCTCCCGTAGTTTACCATTGGGCAGTTCCTTTTCGGTGTGAAATTGCACCCTGTGTTTTCTGCATGAAGACAGGGTTCCAGCAAAAATGCCTTCTGTCTTATCTGGTTCAGCATTTCCCTCTTCATGACAAGATTACAATGAACATACAGATATTAAACTCTATAAAAATCCACTGTTGACTCGAATTCCCTTCCCATCTGCTACCCCATTCCTCTAATTTACCGCAAAAGGTTTATTGAGTGGTCCACACCTGAAGTTTTTTTTAATTTTCCCCATTTGCTTTTTTATTTCATCCGAACAGGCTTCCGTGGCTCCACTGAAAGTGCTCTTGTCAAGGTCATTGGTAACCTCCATGCTGTTAAATTCGATGATCAAAATTCAGTTCTGATCTCATTCCGCCTACTAGAACATTTGACCCAAGTGATCATGCTCTTATCCTTGAACATGTTCTCGTTGGCTTCCTGGACTTCTGTCGTTTTGTTTTCCTCTTATCTCATTGCTCATGCCTACAGTTAGTTTGTGGGTGCTTCCTCATAGTTCTGGCCTTTTGTGTGACTTTGGTTCAATCCTTAAACCTCTTCTATTCTCGTGTCTTTTTGTTTTTACTCCCTCCCTTGGTGATCCAATTCTGTCATGCACACTCTGATGACTCTCTAATTAATGTTTTGAGTTGAGACCTCTCGACTAAACTTCTGAACTCCAGATTCTAACAGCCTACTCAACACCTCCAATGAGATACTTATTAAGTAAATTAACTTAAACATGTGCAAAAATCAAAATGAACCCTTGGCCTTATTCACTAGCTTTTTGCAGCCCCCATCAATTTACTTCTCTCTTCTTGTTTATTAATTGTAATTAATTCTTTCAGTTGCTTGGGCCAAAAATCTTGGCATTACTTTTACCCCTTCTCTTTCTCTCATATGCCACATCAAATTTGTCAACAAATTATCTTGCATCTACTTTCAAAATATACCCCTAACCTGACCTTTGTATTTTACCACTTCAGCTGCTACTTCCCAGACCCAATCCATCATCGTATCTTGCCTTGAGTGTTGCAATAACTTTCTAATTAGTCTCTCGCTTCTATATTCATCTTCCTTAGAGTGTATTTTTGTACAAAGGCAGAATGATCACTTAAAAACTTTGAGTCAGCAGTCATTCCTCTATTCTAACCCTCCCCATGCTTTCCTTTGTCACTCGGGTAGTAAAAGTCCGGTGCTCAACTCTGAATACACTAGCTCTTCGCTTTACCCTGTGCCTTCATTTTCTACTACTCTGGCCATCTGTCCTGCTCTTCCAGCCATTGGTCTCCTTATGTTCTTCAGCCAGGTCAATCTTGCCCCCACTTCAGTTACATCTGTCTAGAACACTCTTTGCACAGAGGTCTTCTGTCCAATCATAACCTTAGCAAGATCTTCCTTGACCACTCTATTTAAAATTGTTTCCACAACCCCACCCCACCTCTTATTTTCTTCCCTGACTTATTTTTCTGCATGAATTACCATATTCTAATATACAATATAACATGCATAATCTTGTTATCTCCTCTCTTTAGAAAGAAGGCAGAAATTTGGTCTTTCTCTTTTCTCCCACTACAGTGTCAAAAGTAGTGGTTAGCATAGAGTAAACAATCAAAATTTGTCCAATGTACATGCATACATGAATGAATGAATGAACAAATGAATGAATGAATATTATTTGGTGGTTTTAACTCAGGGGCTACAGTATAAATGATTATTGATACCAAAACATATTGTGAGAGAGCCTATAAAGCAAGTATCTCCAAGTAGATTCCCAGAATCAATAGGGTAACTTAAACAGCAAATAAATAAAAGTTGTTGAAGATGTTAGGAAGTCATAAGAAGAATTTTTGGAGGATTTGAGAATACTATCTCCTCAATACAGGAAGGAGAGAATAGTGCTTCCACTTTTACCTGAAATCAAAACAGAAAAATTTCACCAGAATTACTCATGGTATTTGCTGTATATCCTCTAATTTGGGGAGTAGGTTACAGTGAACTAATCTTTACTAACCAATGTAAAGGCAAAAGATTGTATCTATTTATCTAAGAAATAATACCCTAAGAGTATCTGTGTGGACAGAAGTGCCAGGAAATAAGCAGGACTGGGATAGAGCCCAGTGCCAAGTCTAAAGACAGTTTAAGTTTAATGTTTTCAATAGGAGCCTCTGTTAACCTATGGAAGTTCACCTGGCAGAGTCAATGCAAAATACCTGACAGACCCAGATTGCAGAAGCCCCAGACACAACACAGGTCGAGAAAAATGTTACCCCACTTTTCTCTCTCCTTTCCCTGACAATGATCCTGCTGGGTTCCGAACGACAGTCAGCAAGGTGAGGAGGAAAATCACTGTGCAGACCAAGAGATGGGAAAACACATACACACGCAAGGCAATGATACTGCCCACGGCAGGACCCAAATGAAGAAGGAAGAAAATAAAATAAAAAATCTAGTTTAAGGTTTGTGTTTTATTTAAAACTGTAAAAATAAAGTTACCGGTTAAAGCTGTTTGTAAATTTTGGCCACAAGACTTTAACAGAGGGACCAGAAAAGTCATGGGGACCTTATCTATATTATTTCTGAGAGTAAGGCTAGGAATTACCCAGCCCTACTGAGCAGGTTCAAATATATAGTAGAAAACAAAAACGGGTGTCTCTTAATGATTAGGCACAACCTGTTCAAAATTTGTTACAAGAGAATGAGCACGTGCAATCAGAATGTTGGTTTCAGTAAAGGATTGTCCTTGAACATTGCAAATATTAACCTTCTAACCTTGGCCTCCTAAATGTCCTGAATTCTCCTATCTTGTAATCACTGTGGAACTAATAAGTTTATTAAATATACCAGTTTACATACTCGGTGGGCAAAAAGTAAAGCGTTTCCCTTAAGACCATGAATAAGACAGGGATGTCTGCCTACACAATCCTTATTCAATCTAGTACTGGAAGTCCTAGCCACAGCAATTAGACAGGAAGAAGAAATAAAAGACATCCAAACTGGAGAAGATAAAGTAAAACTATCACTATTCATAGATGACATGATAGTGTACATAGAAAATCATATAGGCTCCACCCAAAAACTACCAGACCTAATAAATGATTTTGGCAAAGTAGCGGGATTGATACAAAATCAATACTCAGAAATGGATGGCATTTTTATACATCAATAAAATACTATCAGAAAGGGAAATTAATAAAATAACCCCATTTACTCTTGCAACAAAAAAATAAGGTACCTAGAAACAAATTTAACCAAGGAGGTAAAAGACCTGTGCTTGGAAAGCTATAGAACACTCAAGAAAGAAATTGAGGAAAATACAACTAATAGGAAGCATTTACTGTGTTCATGGATCAGAAGAATTAATATCATTGAAATGTCCATACCACCCAAAGTGATCTAGAGATTCAACACAATTCCTATTAAAATACCAATGGCATATTTCGGAGATCAAGAACAAATATTCCAAAAATTTATATGGAACAAAAAGAGACACTGAGTAGCCTCAATAATCCTGAGAAAGAAGAACAAAGTAGGAGGGATCACAATACCTGATATAAAACTATTCAAGGCCACTGTAATCAAAGCAGTCTAGTACTGGCATATAATAAAAGACAATGATTGTGAGACTAGAATAAAAGAAGAACAGCTAAAGGCAACTTACGAGAAACTTATCCTATGTATAAGGATACAGTGGCTTAAGTTTATATGTCCCTGAAAATATAGCCTCAAAATATAAAAAGCAAAAACTGGCAGAAGTAAAAATAGACAAATATATGATCATAGTGGAAGATTTACTACACATCTCTCAATAATTGATAGTACAAACTGATAGTCACACAGTAAAAACAGAAAAACATTTGAATGACATGACTGACAAACACGTTTTTTGTATAAACTGACAAACAATTGTTTAAGGAAATTGACCAAATGATTATAAAATTCATATATTCATGTATGGGACAATCTATATATAACAAAGACAATAAGTACAAAGTTGGAATACTTACAAATGTTTATATAAGAAATGGTGTGAAATATATTTAAGACAGTATAATATCAGTATAACCTCAGTACAAATTAGAACAAATAGAGCATTTGAAAACCAATCAAGAGTCCAGAAAAAACATTGCACAGGTGTAGTTTGACTAGGGATAAAGGTGGCACTGTGCCACAGTGAAAAAAAGACAGTATTTTCAGTAAATGGTGCTGAATCAATTTGTTATCCATGTGGAAAAAAACAAGTCTTAATTCTTACCTCAGTCCATTCGCAAAATCAATTCCAGGTGAATTTAAAATTTTAATTGCAAAGGTAAAACAATAACAAACCCTTTAACTTACTCTAACTCTGTATGTTTTTGTATTCAGTAGGACTGGTCTCTAGTTGGTCTTTCTTTCAAATATTCTTTACTTTGTGTATATTTTTCTCCATAATAAATTTAAAAGCATCATAGATTTTAATTGTCAAATTAATCCTAATAAGAAAAATAATTTTGAGAGAGTCTGCCTCGTTCCACACTGAAAACTGTTGAACCAGGAACATAAACTAAATTGTCCCTTTTTTTCAGGGCTTGATTTGTGACCTTCAATAAGCTTCTATAGTTTTTTTCAATAGGTTTTATAAGCTTCTGGTCAACCCTAATCATAAGTATTTAATGAGCTTTGTGGCTATTCTAAATGGACCCATTTTTCTATTACATTTAAAATCATTTATTTCTAGTGTATAAGAATGTTATTGATATTTTTAATATTGACTTTTTTAATCTGGCTACTTTTCTGGACTTTTACTAGTTCTGATAGTTTTTTCCATCGATTCTCACTGATATGTTTTGGGTAGACAATCAATTTGTCTTTGTCACATATTGTTTGTGCATTTTTATGCATACACACAGACATACATTTTTTTAATTTCATGTATTGCATGGTCTAGAATCTTCAGTCAATATCAGTATTAACATATTAGAGGGATTCTCATCTTATTTCTGATTTATTGCAGCTTCCTTTTGTATTAGGTTTTTTTTCTTGGTGCTACTGTAACAAAGTACCACAAAATTTGTGACTTAAAACATAAATATATTATCTTACAGTTCTGGAGGTCCGATTCCAAATCGGTCTTGTGGGGCTATAATCAAGGGTATTGGAAGTGCTCGTTCCCTCCGGAGGCTCCAGGAGAGGACCTGTTCCTTGTCTGTATCAGCCATTCCTTGGCTCCAGGCCCCTTCTTCAGCGCACTCCAACCTCTTGTTTTCCTCATCACAATGCCTTTTCGCTCTCAATTTCTGTCGTCTAGAAAATCTGAGATAATCTCCTCATCTCAAGACGGTTCATGGAATCACATCAGCCCACGCACTTCTACTACATAAGGCAACGTATTCACAGGTTGTGGGGATTAGGATCTTTTTTTGGAGGAAGGTAGATTAGTCAACCTACCACGCTTAACATATTTCACTGTTATTTATGATGTTTTCTGAAGGTTTCTGATAGACTTTTAAAAGCAGATTTTGAAAGTTTATATCTATAACTAATTTACTAACAGCTTCCTTTTATGAATTGATAAAAATACAGTCAATCAAATGATTTAGTCACCCGTATTGACATGTTTATTGATTGTTCTCCTTTAATTTGTTAATGTACTAATTACGCTAATGCAACATGTTTCGTCCTCTGAAACCTTGGCATTCGCAGCATGCACCTTTCGAGCACGATGTGTTAGTGGTCTGCCAAACATTCCCGAAATTAATTTGGCAATAGTTTATGATTTTCAAAGCTGGGTTCCTGAGTTTTCTTTTATTTTATTCAGTTTTGATATCACTGTTACATTATGCCCATAGAATGCTTTCAGAAAGACTCTACTCTTTTTTGTCCATTAAAAACATGCATTATAAGGAAATTACTTTTTTTAAAGGTGCAATTAGTCTCACTCATAAAATACTCTGACCTTGTTCTCACCTTGTCATGAAAAATAAGCTTCCAATATCTTCCGTGTGTACTCTCAACATTTTCTACCATTCTTTAAGTGGACTTTGGTAATTTGTATCATAGAAAATGAAAACTTTTTTTAAGGTCCTCAATTTTTATCCTAACATTTAAATTGACACTGTATTTGGCATTTCTGCTGTTTTTATTTCTATTTCTATTGCTGAAAGTTATCCAACTTTGTATATTTTATTGACAGTTTTAAAGACTTTGTTTTTAGTTTTGTTGATAACCTCTACTCTTTATTCCTCCTGTGTTCCATGTAGTTAATTTCTAGTTTTATCTCTATTAATTCTTTTTATTTTCATTAGCTTTGCTTTTTTTATATCGCTTCTTAGTTTAGCACACATAATTTTTAGTATTAAATTTTATTTTAAAATGTATACATTTCTATTCTCTCCTTTTTCAGCTCAGTATGACTGTGGACTGCTCCTGTAGCCTTTAATGTGTCTGCCATTCATGTCTTTCAGCATAAAAGTGGTTGTTAATTTCTGTGTAGATTTTGTCTTTATTTTAAAATTTATTTAGAAGAATATTTTGAAGTTTTACCTGCATAGACATTTTAAGCTTCTGATTTTATTGCATTATATTCAAAGAATATAGGCTGTATTAATTTTGCTTTAGGAATTTTATTGGAATTTCTCTTAAGGCATAATTCTTGATCTATTTTTATTTGTTCTCTTTGTTCATAAAAAGGCTTTGTGGTCACTATTTCTTCAGTGCCAATTTCCTTTCATTATTTCATTGTATCTATGATGTCATTCATATTAATTGTGTGATTAATAAATTCTAACTGTAAATCTAAAGTATCTATTAAAAGGAAAGATCTCTAATGTTGAATAAAAATGCATATT
Organism: Carollia perspicillata; assembly: GCA_004027735.1. Taxonomy (NCBI): domain Eukaryota; kingdom Metazoa; phylum Chordata; class Mammalia; order Chiroptera; family Phyllostomidae; genus Carollia; species Carollia perspicillata. The sequence continues at coordinate 21,834 of PVKM010016482.1, forward strand.
GTCTACAAGAAATGTTGAATTAAAAGGAAGTGGAAAGGATATGAGAGAGAGAATAGAATATATAGTATTAATACCAAACATGTTAGGATTAAGTTTAAAAAATAAGTAAGTTTAAAATTGTACAATTTTATTGTAAAAAATGTATGCCATAATAAGACATAAATTTTAAAAATACCTGTGCACCACGTAATATATTATTTAAATGTATGTCAAAATGTTGTCAATGTAAGAAAAAGTTAATGGAAATACAATTGAATTAGAAAACTCTAACATATTTCTCAATTCTTAATAAAACAATAGCTTAATAAATTATAATAGATTTATTTAGAAAACCCCAACACTTTTCAAAACAAGCAAACATAGCAACTAGGAAGAGAAGGAAATTTCAACATGATCAATAATATGTGCAAAAGTCTACAGCTAAGACCATACTTAATGCTGAAATACACGTGTCCCCAAGACTGGGAGCAAGGTAAGGATTTACTCTTGCTGCTTTATTCAGTATTGTATTAAAGTTCATCTTTAGTGCAGGAAGGCAAGTAAAGCAAATAAAAGTCACAAAGTTTGAAGAGAAAGGAAGGAAGAGTGGAAGGAAGGAAGGAGGGAAGGAAGAAAGAAAGGAAGGAAGGAAAGAAAGAGAAAGAAAAGAAAGAATATTTGTACTTGCATGTGACATGATTATCTATGTGGAAAATCTAAAGATTTACAGAAAAAAATCTAACACAAGGGAAAAGTGAATTTAGCAACATCAAAATACCAATTGTACTTCTATATTAGCAACACATAGCTGAAAATAAAAGTTTAAAATGACATTTTTAAGAGCAAACAAAAATCCCAAAAGCTAAAGTGCTTATGAATAAATTTTCTAATTGTGCAACATCCCTACACTGAAAACTATAAATATCACTGGGAAATTAATGAATATTAAATAGGTGAAGGAAAATATCATTTCATAAATTGTAAAGTAATATTATGCTGTTTATTCTTCCAAACTTGATTTATAGATTAATCATAATAATCTTCCAAATCACAGATCTTGGTTTTTCAGTAACCACGTTCTATTGATTCTACTCCTGATAGATTTTTCAATATGCTTCTTACATAAAATACAGTCTGGATTAAAAGGGTAATGAAAAAATTCAATAAAAATTATTTTTTAAAAATCATCTGTGATCTTCACACCCTTCATTCATGACCTCAACCCAACGCAATCTTCACAGCAAGCATAACAACCTTCAGGAAGGTGTATATTGTGCATCCACTAGAAACACACCAAGGCTGGCCTTTGTCAAAAACACAAAGTCCTAACTCTTTTGTGTGCCTTTTGAAATTTATTTTTCTGAAGATGAAAAGAAGATGAACTTCTCTCTGAAACTTTGCATCAATAGAAAAAATAAGACCTCTGTAATTTCATACCATTTTTAACCTCCAGTAAAATCACTGAAATCACGAGGTATTATATTCACGGTTACTTAGAAAAACACACTCCAGGAACTCCAGCAAACAAATAAACAAATTACACTGTCCTATGTGACTTAAAAATGCAAACTAAATTCTCTTTCAAACATTATCAGGAATCAAAGCCTCAACATTCTACGTACATGTTTCTACCATCTGAATGACAGCACTACCAGACCTTAAATATAATAACATCCTTGCATTGTAGGGTGTCAGAAACCATTTTCTCTACATCTGAAGAAATCTCCCCAAATTCTCAAGCTTTATCCAGTGTTTAGTTTTCACAAACTATTTGTTTACTACAGTCAGAAATTATACACAGAAAGTTACACAATTGTAAACAAGTTTATGCCACATATTTATAAGCTGTCTTGTTCCCTTTAAGTTTTGCACCTTAACAAGTAGGATATTTCTACCTACGCAATTACCAAAAAACAAAACAAAATAGAAAAGCGTTCTTGAATTCTACAGCATAGAATTGTTGCTATTATGCACAGCTCTAAACGTACTCCCAGGACTCAAGTTAAAAAAAAAAAGGACCCTGCTTTCTGACTATCTGTGGAAGAGGAAGAATTTGTGAATACTTGCAACTATATCTAGGTGGGAATTCCCCACCTAATAATTTAATGTTTCCTGTTCAAAGACGAGAGTGTTCACAAACACTTAACTCACTTCCAAAGCACATAACTCCTGTTTTCAAGGAGTAAGATGAGTGAACTCTTTCAAATACTTGATAAGTAGACAGAAGGAAACCCCCCTTTTTATCTCTTGGTCAGTAAACAAACCCAAAGAGAATATCTTTCCAGCATGTCGAAGATGCTCTAGCAGATCATTAATCCCAGAAAAATCTCTCCAAATGTACTGACGCGTGGATTCCATTTTCAAATTTCTCATTAGTTCCTCTTTATGGATTAAATGCTGATGTTCACAAGTGACTGCACACAGCTTCAGCTGATGGATGTAATTGGGTTGTAATGGATTTTAGCTGCTGTTCCTTCTGATCTAGCCAATTTGAAATGCAGTACCAATGTATTCTCCCCGTCTCTCGGTAGGGAGTGAGAAATGGAAACCTACAAGATGAAATTTATCAACTTTCATCAAGTCAGCTTCAGCCATCATAAAACTGTTAAACTTTCCATTACCATTCTACGGCAGCTATTCCTCAATTTTTGGTTTAGCAGTCAAAATATTAAAGCATATTTGGACTAAGTAGAGTTGATCCTTCAATATTCTGTGTGTCCTCAACATTGATTTAGGTGCCGTAAATATTACCAAGTGAAGACGACATTGAAACTGCACGATGTAACATCAGAAACACAAAATGACAAGAAAAGATTTAGAGGTTGCAAAACCTACTGCAATTTTATATTTAAAAACATGATTTGCAGCTATACTAGGTTCACTAACAAAGATTACATGTTCCGAAGTCTCAGAAATTCTTCTGGTGTTGGAGTCCTGTGTCTCTTGGCTGTGAAATATCTCAGTTATGAATGAGAGATGCGGATGGGGAGAACCCAAGTTGTTAGTTGTCGTAGTCACCCTTCATTTTTCTATTATCCGTGTGTGTTTTTCAAGTCCTGCCCAGTATTTTCTTGTAGTTATATGTCCTTGAGCACCATGACAGTGAGGTCAGAATTTAGCTGAGCTCAAATGCTCTGACCTTTCCTTTTCATGCTCCTTTTATCACTAACAGTGTAAAACAGAAGATACAGTGAAACAGCTACTCCATTAAAAATTTTCAGTAAAGAGAATCATGGGAAAACAATCCCCCATCTCTATGTTTCTGAAATCCTCCTTTTGCATTAATGTAGAAACTCAAGGTTCTCATACAATTCTAAAGTGTACTTAAATAATGCAAAGAACACTAGACATTTACACACCACTTCTATTTTATTCTACAAACACAACACTGATAAAACTGGAAAACATAGCTTAGAGAGACAGAGAAAAATATCATCTAGATCTTATCAGTTGTGTCTCTGAGTGGAAGTGTTTCTTCATGTTGTGCATTTTACAAAACTATACAAATGCAACTATTCTTTGGGTTCATAAAGCCTAGGCAGCTGAAGGGATATACCTATGAGAAAATAGAAACCATTTATGTCTTATTTGCTTTTCATAAATAATACTAATTAGCACATACATTTCAGTTAGCATCTTCAAAACACTTGACAAACATTAAGTAATTAATTAATTAAAAAGAAGGCCATGATGAGCTTAATTAGAATATTCCCAAGGGCACTCAGTACTTCTTGGTTCAAACAGGTTGTGAAATAACAAGAATAACCTTTCTTGTGTTATTTGACTGCCAGTTTGCACCGGAAAGTACCTGAGTGCATGGCAATTAGATGTTTTTGAAAAGGTCAATTGGATTTTGTGTAACCTCCAAAAGAAGAGGTTAAATTTTCTGATATTTCCATCTATCTATCTTTTCTTACATATGCACACCCCCCACCCACATACACACAACTGACTTAATTTGCCAAATAAAAATCTTCCCACCAACTCAAAAGACCATGCCTGGAACAGAATTTATGGTGAATAATGTTGTATTAGTATCCACCCACGCTTATAAATAAAGGCATCATTTTGAAGAAGAAAAATAACTTGATTTATTTTAACTTGATTACAATAACTTGACTACAATAAATTAATACTAAAATCAGTGGCTATTATCAATGAAGACAATCTCTTCCATCACCCACAGGAGAAAAATAAACTCAGAGCAGTAATTATTTTCTGCAAAGAAAAGGACTTTCTATTGTCAAAAGTAAAATTGACTTTCTTAATCGTTCATTGTTTTTTATTTGTACATGACTTAAAGGTTTCAAATAAAATAATCTTTGTATTTGCAAGAGCTTCATTTTAAACACAATAAGTCTCAGAAAAGAAATGCTGTATGAATTTTTATAACCATTTTGCAAACCTTCTGTTGCTGACTTACTCCAGGGTCACGGAAATCCCTCAAGGTGCCTCACTGAAGTGGTGTGACGAGAAAAGTGAACCCAGGCACACTGTCTTCTCTTCACTCTAGAATCTTTCAAAGACAAGAGAGTAGAGTAGGTTTATGATGCATGTAGCAAATATTCTTTAATCCAATAGCAAGTTGAACAAGGTTTAGGATTGCCTTTGCAGGCAGTATTGCTAAATATTTACCAATTATTTTTTATTAAAAAAATAATATCAGCTAGCCTGACCTTCTCTCCCATTATTTACACTGGAGGAAATAGGTTTGGGCTATCTCTGAAAATCAACTTTCTTGCTCAGAAGGTGAAGGTCGACTATAATCAAGTCAAAATAATTAAAAGAAAAATGTGCTCGATGCTCTGAGAACAATTCCAAAAGAGGGTTTCAAAAACAAAATGGTATAGATTTACTTAGGTATGCTTATATTTTGGTAATTTTATTTAAAAGGAATCTATATTATTTGGGGAGGTTTTGTTAAATATAATCACTTAT
>PVKM010016483.1:0-26717 GCA_004027735.1 Carollia perspicillata
TCATTTGTTGAACAGGCTATTTTTACTCCATTTTATGTCATTGCCCCCTTTGTCAAATATTAATTGACCATAGAGACTGGGGTTTATTTCTGGGCTCTCTGTTCTGTTCCACGTGTCTCCATTTTTCCTGTGTGCTTAGTGTATTTTTCAGATTCAGTGGTTGATAGATATATATTTTTTCCCTCACTTTATTTGTTTCTATGTATTAGGTGGAGCTGCTTTGACTATGTGTCCTGATAGTGTGACCTAGTGTAGTAAGTGTCCTGTAGGGTCCAGTGGCACAGTCTCCCTATCTCTGAACCTAAGTACTTGAGGTACGCCCTTTGTGTGGGCTGAGTACACGCTCCTTTTGTAGTTGAGACTTGATTGCTGTTGACAGGTCAATGGAAGGGATTTACCTAGACCAGTCAACTGCAAGGATAGGCTGTGACCACTGACCACCAATGGATGATGGAGGATCAGTTATGCAGGGGCAGGGTGGTGGTGCTTGGATGTGGTCTACAGCTGTCCATTTGTTATGTTGGCCCTGGGGTTTCCTGGGTAGTGAAGGCCAAGTTCAGTCCCCACCTGTTTTGCCTGGGGCCACCCTGTCTGGACAATAAAGGTGGCTACTACTTATGCTGGACTTAGAGATTTCCAGGTGAAGCCAAGTTGTGAATCTAGGCTAGCTGCCCCTAGTGCCGGGCCTGGTGCTCACTGAGGCCCACTGTTGCTTTTTTGAGTGATTTAGGATGCTGTGAAACATCGGCCAAGACCAGCCATTCATATGGAAAAGCAGCATGGATGGGCTCATAGGTTGGGTAGGGCAGACTCTCTGGAGATCTCCAAGGCAGGTCAGTATTAGCTAGGTTGATGGAGTCTCAGCTTGCCAGCTCTGTGGGGCAAAGGATTAGTTAGCAAAGGAACACTGGCTCACTTTGATGCCAGACACTTCAGTTTCTCCCAGTACACCACTGGTGTCTTTTAAGCTCCTATCCCAATGCTGGAGCTCAGAAGTAGGGAGTCTGAGTAGGTCTGTGTGGGTTCTTTAAGAAGAATTGCTTGGGGATCCAGAAGTTTCTTTCCCTGACTCAATCCCCACTGGTTTTTGCAACCAGAAATTGTAGGGACTTATCTTTCTGGCACTGGAACCCTGAGCTGGGGGGCTCGTGTGGGCTGGGACTCCTTGCTCCTGAGCTATCCCTCCAAATTTTTATCCACAACACCTGGGTGTGTGGCCAGCCCACTGTGCATCTGCACCCCTCCTACCAGTCTGGATGGATGTGGTTCCTTCATTCCATAGTTGTCAGGCTTCCTTTCAACTCGATTTCTGACATCTCTAAGTGATGGTAGTTCTATTATTTTAGTTGTAATTTGATGTGGTTGTGTGAAGAAGTGATCCATATCTGTCTAAACTGTCATCTTGACTGGAAATCAGCTTAGTTTTCTCATTCAATTACCAAGCCCTGGGAAAAAAATCTGGTGTTTTATTTCTGTATGTTGAGATGCATGTAAAACTGATGAGAGATGTCAAGTAGGTAGTTGGATATACAACTGCGGAGGCTTAAAGCCTGGAATAGTTACATAAATTTGGGAGCTGTCACCATATAGATTGTTTAAAAGTTATGTTAATACTTAAAAAAAAAAGAATTTATTTATTTATTTTAGAGAGGGGAAAGGAGGAGGAAAGAGAGATACATCAATGTGTGGTTACCTCTCATATGCCCCGTGTTGGGAACGTGGCCTGCAACCCAGGAATATGCCCCGAATGGGGATTGAAACAGTGACCCTTTGGTTCACGGTCCAGCACTCAATCCACGGAGCCACATCAGCCAGGGCAATACTTTTTTAAAAAACGAGATCATAAAGATAATGTGTTGGGAGAAGAGAAGAGATCCAGGTGAATTTCTAACATTTAGATGAGGAGCAAAGAGGATTGAAATGGAGTGGCCAGGCCATGGTAAGCTAATGTCAAGGAAGCTAAGAGGAGAGTAATTCCAGAATGAGACAATATACAGTGCTGTCAGTTCTTCTGGGTGGTCAAATAGGATGATGTTAGAGAAGTGGAAGTTACTGGTGACTTTACCATGAAAGACTTTGAGGTTATTATTGAGACTAACATAGAATGAGAAAGTGAACATAGGTGAAAAGATAGAAATAACATATGTAGAAAGATTTATAATCTGTTTTTGCTGTGGAGGAGAAAATAATATTGGTGCAATTACTGGAGAAGATTATTGGATGAAGGGGTGTTGTATTTGGTTTTGGTTTTGTGGTTGAATGATAACAGCACATCTTTGATTAGAGGAATGATCCAGCAGGGAGGAGAGGTTGATTGTTTAGAAAAAAGAAGGGAGAACTGAAGGGGCAAAGTTCTTAAGAGGGTGACAAGGGATGGAATTCAGAATTGGAAAGTCAAAGAAAATAAGAAACTTACTGTCTGATGCTTAAGAATAGAAAGAAAGTATCTTACAATATTGATCTTTGTGCTTCACTCAGCCAACATCCTTATACAAAATGTTTTCCTTGAATGCAGCATACATATTCGCTTGAGAAATAAGAATTTTATAGCATAAATTAAATACTAGTAAGTCACAAGAAGGAAAAAGAGAAGATGTGAAGAAGGATGCAGAAATTATGTCAGAATGGTGCAGAATTACGATAGGTAGATGATGAGCATGAGTTTTTCCATCTTCCTGGGGGAAGTCAAAAAAGAATTGAAGCCTGAGAGAAGGTCTGTGGATAAGGCACAGGAGAGGAGACCTCATAGAATCACATAAAACTGGAGCAATTCAGAATTAGGAGACTGCTGAACACCCTCTAATAGCCAGCATCAAAGAGTTTTGGGGAAGCCTAGATGATACCTAATAGCAATAGCTCACATCTATTAAGCACTTGCTTTGTGGTAGGTATTCTGAGTGCTTTTACATATAATAACTAATCTGATAAGACGGTTTGATTCCAACAACATGTGAGGTAGGAAGAATTATTTTCCCATATTATACACGAGGAAATAGGTATAGGATTTTCCCAAAGGCACGCAAATTTAAATGGGTCCAGAAATTCAAATCTAAGCAGTCTGGTTCCAGATCCTCATTCTAATCACTGTTGCAAATGTGTGCAGACCATTTGTTAATAGTAGGAAAAAATTCTGCATGATGGCCAAGGAGTAACCATATTAGCCATTCCTCATTTTAGTGTGGGGTGACAACTTCTTATCAAAAGTTATCTATATGACATCTGGGTGCTGATGTTCAAGACTAACAAACAGGAAGCAGTAGCCATATGCTCTTCAGATTCTAGAAATGTAGGTCGGTATTGGACCACAGGTAGGCTGATAGCACTCTAAACAAAACCTTCTGCTTTAAGTTTAACCAGACAGGATTTGAGTATTGCCCCCACCCAGTAAAATTCTCTCTGGTTAATAATTCTAGCCCCAAAAGTGAAAGAGAAAACTGCTGAGGCCAGGCCAGGAGCACAAGGCAAGGGCTGTATGGTAGGAGGGTGTCAGTCAGCAGTGCCAAAGTCTGGATGATGAGAAAATGAGAGTTAAAAAAACACAATTATTCACTGCAGCTTTACTGGGCTTCAGAAAAAGGAGTTGCTCACTGCCCTTCCAAGAACTAACTGCCAAGATGTGTCAGACTTGGTACTTGCCAGAGAAGGCTGGGGAACACTTTATTTTCTTGTGAAGGCCAAAGGTACATAAGGAGGGGCTGGGATAAGAAAAGTGTATAGAATCCATATCTTGGGGGTTGGGATGTTAGCATTAAGTTATGAAAGGGCAAATGAGGCCATGACCAAGACTTAATTCGGCCTCTGCCAGAGCGGTCCACACCTGGTTATAGCACTAATGCTCTTACTTCCAGAGCTGGTGGGGCCCTAGGTGGACATTACTACAAAGTCAGAAGGATAGCAGGCATTAGAGTTTATTGGTTTTAACTAGTAGGTTACATGAAGACAGGGACAAATCTTTTAGTGAGAAACAGGTAGATTTATGTAAAGGTAATGGAATTTAAATTTCAGGGTTTTTATTTGCATGCGTTTCCTTCCCAAAATTGACAGGTTCTTTTCTGGAGATGCACAGAACCCAGACTTAGGCCACTTGCCTGGTCTGATGGTGGTCCTGGGATCTGGGTGTAGCCAGTGGCCTGCCAATACCACCTTCACCTCTGGCAGGCCCCAAGCAGCAACATGCTCCATTACATACTGGGGTGCTATCTTGATCCCAAGGAGAAGACCATAGAAGATCTACTCCTGGCTGACCAAGGACCCATCTTGAGGTGAGAGGATCAAAATGGGTGTGTAGGACCAAGGGCTTGACTTCTGGTGGATCTGGACCAGCTCTGGGCAGCAGCTGGCAGTCTGAAGCTCTGCCAAGAGAGACAAAAAAGCTAGAGTTCTCCCGAGTGCTTGCCTGTGGGCAAGAAGCATCATCTGAACAAGAAACTGGATGGAGGTGGAGATAAAGCATTAGCTGAAACAAGTTGTGAAACTAAAAGAATCTTTACCAAATTGTCAAAAATAAGAAACAAATTTTTATCAATCTTGCTATAGAAAAGTCTGAATTATTTTTATTCTTGCTATATAAATTGATATTATAAAATTATTGTCATAGGGAGATGTGATTAAATACAACACAGCCCTAAAATGTAGAAAAATATTATAGAGGTACATCAGATAGTTAATCAATAATAATAAAGACGCATTATGATTTTCTGGGTTTGTGTTATCGTCAGTGTTCTATTGTTACAAAACAAATCACCTCAGAATTACTGGTTTAAAACTACAAACAACCATAAACTTTAAATTTTGTCTCAAGTCTTTGATTTGGGTGGTGCTCAGGAGAAATAGCTTTTTGTTTTTGTTGTTTTAGGTGTGGTGGTTCAAGTGGGCCTGCTAGTCCACTTCCGTGATAGTTCCACTCATATGGCTGGCAAGTTAGTGCTGGCTGAAGGCAGGGAACTCATTTGGGGTAATTCAACCAGGAGCCTCAGTTCCTGTCCCCTTGGGGGTTCTTGCTCTTCCTCACAGCATGGTGGATGAATTCTAAGAGCCCTGAGTGAAAGAGACAAGGCTACCTATGATTTAGTCTACAAGTCCCAGAATGTCACTTCTGCTACAGTGTATTGGTCATCAAGTCACTAAAGCCAATCCACACTTAAGGGGTATGGAGCTAGACTTAATCTCTAATGAGATTAGTAGCAAAGAAACTGGACCATCTTTGTTTTACCACAGTCAGCTTCTTGAACTTTTTAATTTGCTGTGACTTTTTCTTATTCTAAATTAATACTCTTTTATATTTGATTTTGTATATGTAGTTTTGTATTCTTTCTCTTAAGGACAACCCCCAGATTGTGTAAGATTGAAGGCTCTAAAACCCTGGATCCAACCCTAAGGGAAAATATTGATGCCACCTCCCCAGTGCAGATGTAGACAGTTTTGAGCCTGTGTGACTTAAATTCAGATAATTATCCTTTTCTAAAAAAGATTTTACTTATTTATTTTTAGAGAAAGGGAAATGGTGGGAGAAAGAGAGGAAGAGAAACATCAATGTGAGAGAGAAACAACTGCCAGTTTCCTCTTGCATGCACTCCAACTGGGAACCAAACGTGTAAACCATGAATATACCCTGACGGGGAATTGAACCAGCAACCTTTCGCTATGTGGGATGACATCAACCAACTGAGCCACAACAGTCATGTTGGAAGATTTTTTAAGATGGAAAATTTTTGCCCTTTTATGAGTGACAAATATGTTCAGAGCAACAACAAATTTAAAAAAAATGATCCACACACTTTACAGAACACTGTAAATAGATTGTAAGGTATGAAATGAAATTAAACTCATATGTGAGCATGTTAAAGATTATTCACCAACAAGCATTGTCCCCAAATATCAGAGCCTTAGTTATAGGCAGGATGGTGGTCTGAATAAAATCTGCTGGAGTATTAATTCCATGGGCTATACATTCTGAATGAGTTCATTAAAATAACCCAAGACCTTATCCCTGAAGGTCAAGTCACCTTGGAAAGTCTTCCAGGAAGGTCATACTTGGATTTGAGAATAAGAAATAATCAAATATGGTACTTTTGTCTAAGGAGGACTAAGGAAAAAAATGGCTTAATTGCCCTGTATATGAAAAAGGGATGGAGTATCAATTTGGAAGCATGTCCAAAAGTGTTTTCAAGGTCTCTGCCAGTTTTCAGTGTTTAATGGGATAGGTAATTGGGAGATATGAATTACCTAGAGGCATTTATTTATTTAAATATCTTAATCATTTTTGACAGTGTTTTGGAAAATGCAGAACAAAAACTTCTTAAAGTTAGGGAGAGCAGGGTTGATGGTGTTCCCTGATAAGTATTAATACTGACAAACCTTCATGAATTATGATGGGTGAGTAAAGACACAGCATGGAGTGCACTGATCCTGAAAAAAATACCTGATCACACCAGTGATATCAAATTAAAAACTTTCTTGGAGTTTAGTGATGACCACAGGACACTGTGAAAAGTATCCTGATTGCTAAACCATTAACAACTTGGCAGATTATTGCATGGAGTGAGGTTCAAGGCAAGGAAGGCTACAGGCACCCAGCATGTGGCTGGCCACATGTGGCTTCCCCAACTTTTCAGTAATTGTAGTTGAAAGCCTGTGACCAGGCAGGCATGGAAACCTAATTTGGCTTTCACTCACCTGCCTTGCCTTTAAAAAAAATCTTCTCCTGAGGGCATGCTTATTGATTTTAGAGAGAGGGGAAGGCAGGGAGAGAGAGAGAGGGAGAGAAATATTGATGTGAGAGAGAAACAATGATTGGTTGCCTCTCACATGCGTCCTCAACCAAAGACAAAACCTGCAACCTAGCTATGTGCTCTGACCAGGGATCGATCCCATGACTTTTAAGTTTACTCAGCAATGTCCCAACCAACTGAGCCACACCTGCCAGGGCTGCTATATCTTTCTTACCCATATTGATGTCAAATTTATGTTTGGAAGCTATTCTGCCCAAAGAAAGGAAATATAAGCCAATTGTATTCATCAGCCATTGTCTGTTGTATTGCAACCTAATGCACTACTCATATATTACTGTTTTATGGCCTTAAAATGAATCATTACTTATAAACTTCAGTGATATATAAATGGAATGGACCAACAGCCGCACACATTAATGCTCATTCAGGCCAAACTAGACTCCAGGGTGGGTGGTTGATTTAGCTGACATATTCCAGTGTTCTTTATAAATCAGCCCTCAGCATTAAGATATGTAGATGCACGTTTCCAAAGACACTTTTTATAGTATGGTAAAAGTATTGCTCAAAAAGGGGTCAAAACACCCTAACTGGTGTGGCTCAGTTGGTTGGATATTGTCCCACAAAGCAAAAGGTCACTGGTTCAATTTCCCATCAGGACACATGTCTGGGTTGTGGGTTTGGTTGCTGTTAGGATCTGAGGTCCTCTTGAAAGAATTATGCCCAAAATTTGGGTCTCCCTCTGTCCTCCCATAATTCAGTGTCTAAGTCTCAGCTTAACTACCTCGTTTAAGGCTGGAAAGGTAGAGAAAAACACCAAGAGGTTCTGCTTAATCACTAAGGACTTGCAATATTTTCTGCAAGCCTAGGGCAGAAAAAACTATGTATGGGCAACTGTCCTGAGGGCTGACTGCAGTGCCCTATTTAAGGGCAACTGAGGCAAGCTGGGTATTGCTCCTTTTTTGGTCGTTTGTTCTTTAAAAAGCATTTATTATCACAGAAACATACTTAAGTGTTGTTGAAAAATAATACAAGCAGGCAAAAACAAAAACTTCACATTCTTCCCAGAGATCCCTTCATAATACCTTAGTGCCTATCCTTTCAGGGTTTTTTTTGTGTATGAAATATGTACTCATGTACATATATACATACAATATATGTACATATAAATATATAATATGTATATAGACTCATACATATATAATATATTCAATATCACACACTAATACTGTGCACCTGGTTTTATTTATTTAATTTTTAAAGTAAGCTTATTGGTTTTAGAGAGAAAGGAAGGGAGACAAAAACCATTGATGTGAGACAGAAACAACAATTGAGTACCTCCCATAGACATCCCAACTGGGGATTGAAGCCTCAACCTAGGTATGTGACCTGACCGGAAAGTGAACCCACAACCTTTGTTGTATGGGACAATGCTCCAACCGACTGAACACCAGTCAGGGTCTGTGTACCTACTTTTAAAAATATTTTATTTAGAAATAATTTCAAACTTATAGGTTAATTACAAAAATAAAAATATTACAAATAACACGCATATAACCTTTAACCAAACTCACCTACTGGGAACATTTTACTGCATTTGCTTTATTTTTTGTACTATCCACCTATCTATCTAGACCCCTTCTATCCATGAACCACTTGAAGGTAAGCTTTACACATCAAGGCCCTTAATCCTTAAATAATTCCAAGTGTATTTTCTAAGACTGCTCCCTAGTTTGTAGAGGTCTGGATGGTATGTAACTTGAATTATTGGAAAAAGAAAGTACTTAGGAACTAATCTAGACTCGAGATAAAATGCCAGAAGACATTAAACCCAGAAGCAACACTTGCACTGATTGCACCGATTGCACCCAGCAAAGAGCCGGCCCACTCTGGCTGCCTGCTCAGAGACTATCCAAAGCAAAAGGCCAGTGAAATCAGTGTGCATGGCTTTTTTTGGATCTTGGACCCTGGTATTTGTAATCTGACCCAGTTACCTAATTTTTTACAGGCTATCTTACATGGGAATGAATATCATAAATGTAAGTGTTTAAGTTCTGGAAAGTTCAACGTTTCTTCTTAAAAACAAACTTGTTTATTTTTAAGCCTCTAGACAAGGTAGACAAGTACTCAGGGGGAGAGAAACATCCATTTTTCCCACTTATTTATTTATGTATTCATTTGGTTGCTTCTTTTATGTGCCCTGACCAGGGTTCAAAACCACAACCTTGGCAAATGGAGATGACACTATAACCAACTGAGCTACACAGCCAGGGCACAATTTCTTAACTTGGTTGTTGGTATAATAGCTTTATTAGTTCAAGTCAAGAGAGAGATCAGTGTTCTAAGCCAAATATCATGCCTTAAAATATTTAGCTATTCTTCGTAGCTGAAACTCAGAAATTATTTCCTATGAAGTAACTATGGAATAGTACATTTCCTTAAATTGGTTGTATAACAGATTCAAGACATCTTATACAGAGAATCATTACCAATATCTTTTGTTTCATCTTTAGGACGAAGCTAAAGGTCTTGACTTTTCCTCTGTTCCCTTTCTACTCCCTTCTGATGATGACTCAGGGGACCTCTCCAGCTCTGCTTCCTGCCACCAGCTCACGTCGCACTGACTGGCTCCATCAACTCTGTTAGACTGGCGGCAGAGGAAATGGGCTCCTGGGGGTAGCTGTTCCTCCCTCCCTCTTCCTCTTCATACACTTCCTCAGGAAAGTGGTCTTCAACATCGTGAGGGCTATCAAGAATAGTCCAACTTCCACACAGACTCTGAAATCCCACTGGGCTGCACAGTGTCATCTGGCATCACTCTACCATAAACCAGGTCATAGCAACACATAGTTTCTTTCCAAGTCTTCCCGAATTGTATTCCATGGGGTCCTTTGCCCTCTTCCACGTCATTACAAGAGCTCTCACCATGTAACTCCCTCTTCTGGGCTATAGAAGACAAAGCCCTGTCTGTTTCCATGGGAATGTTATCAGTTTCTCTGTCAGTGTTAGTAGTAGATACTGTCACTCTACCTATGCCATGGCTGTTGCCTTCTGAGTGTGTTTTCCTCTTTTTTTAAACTCATGTTCTTGGCCTGCTGAAGTGCAGTTTAAACATCTTTTTCCCCCTGATTTTTTTCTATAGTCACCGTAGTGCTGGAAGTGTGCCCGATTATAACACATAAGGAATACAGGTCTGTGTTCTAGTGCAGTGGGCAAGGCAGACTGCAGTACAAGGAAGCCAGGATAGTCACTGTGAGCCACTGAATATGGAAAATCCAGATTTCCATTTCTGAAACCTGTCCCAGAAACAGAAAATGGGTTATAGGCAGAATTCTGGTACCAGAAGCTTGATTAAGGCTGCTGGGCCTCACCATCCATGTAATAAAATGGTCCGGGGTTATTTTCTTCAGAATGTGTTTTCTTCTAAAGAGTTCATCTTCTGGGCTTCTCTGGCTTAAAGTTTCCATCTAGGAGTGCCTATACACCAACCTTCTAACTGGACCTCTGCAATTGCAGCATCTATTGAGCACTGTTTAATTTAAAAATATAGAAGTTCTACTCTTTCACAATGCTGGTGAATATTCATGGTGCACTGGTGGTAGAAATGAAAATGTCCGATTAAGTCACCTGGTTCACTTTCTGGGAGCATGACTGTGTCTATTCAACTGCAATGGCTCAGCTGACAAAAATGTCACTGTGGGCTGAGAACTGATTGCAGAACTCAAACCGCAGTAGGAATCAGGTGGAACGAGATGATGAAATGGGTTTATTAAAAAAGAAAAAGAAATAAATAAAAAAAGAAAAGCAGAAGCAGCTTGGAAAACATCAGAAGGGTAGGTCACTTGCAAGGTCACAACACTGTGAGTGACTATTAGAGGTCAGAAGTCATCTGTGGACAAGGCTACTGAATTTATTCTAAATAAAAGTGAAAACTATTTTATTCTTTCTTCGGAAGACCATTCAACAGAGCTGAGTTCCTGGCAGTCTGGGAGTTAGTTCTCTTTTGTTCTATTCTAATAGCTAAATTTCAAATCAGGATGAAAATAAAAAAGGTCCAGTAGAAACTAGATTTTATCTTAACACATAGGAAATTTAGCTCCCTGCTGTTTGTGCAGCTTTCCGTGACCTCAGGCAATACCCGCCTCCCGCTTTAGTAACCTGGTAGGCCATTAGAAAACACATGTTTATTTGTCTCCCTAACAACCTGAAGGAAACCCCTCAGGCTTCACTTCTCAGCTTCAACTCATCACAGTCCCATTTGTTACCTCTTTGACTTTATTCCTCCTCCCACCTCCCCACTCTATTCTAAATGTGCTAGCCTCCTCGCTGTTTTTCAGCCATACCAGGGACCCTCCTACCTCAGTACTTGTCATTCCCTCTGCCTGGATTGCTCCTTCCTCCCATTCTCGCTGCCTTCTGCTCTCCTGCCTTCTTTTCCTTCCTTCCTTCCTTCCTTCCTTCCTTCCTTCCTTCCTTCCTTCCTTCCTTCCCTACCAAAGTAAAATTATCCCTCTTTCTATCCAAATGACCTCACCTTGTCTAGAGGCTGGGGAATAAACAAGTTCATTTGTAGGAAGGGAGGTTGAACCCTCCTGGACTTCAAACATTCACATTTATGGTCTCCATTTCTGCACCACATCCTTCAGTTCACTTCTTTCAGGTTTTTACTCATCTTCTCAATGAGACCTTTCTGGGCCACCCTGCCTAACATTTTAATCTTCTTCTATGATACCTATAACCCCTGTTCCCCATGTTAATTTTTTTCGCCTTAGCACTTACCACTGTCAGATACAAAATAATTTACTTATTTATATTATAATACATTTCCTCCCTTCCCCACTAGATTATAAAATTCATGAATGTAGGATTTTTTGCCTTTTTATTTACATTCCATTTCCTAAAACTTAGAATAGTGGTTAGGAAATGAAAGGCATTTAATACATACTTATTAAATGAATAAATGGAATGAATAAATGAATGAGTGAGTGGAGTTGGCTTTTGAGGCAAGGTCTTTATTGGAACTCCCACAGCTAGAAGGACTTTCTAACATTGAGTCAATGAATTTCCACGCCTTGCCCTTACTACTCGCATGCTAGAATTAACAAGATCAGAGAAACACCTGTATAGAAATTCATTTGGAAATCTCAAGAAAAAAATACACTTTAAGAAACAAGTATTGGATTTAGGAGCATAAGTCTGACAAGACAGAATTTAACTCCCAAAATTTGGTCAAAAGAAAGAGGAGGAGATATCAAGATGGCTGCAGAGTAGGTGGAAGGTACACTCACCTCCTGGCACCAGATTTACAGCTAAGTTATAAAGCAATCAACCTGACTATCCAGCTGAGGGACAGCTGAATTAGAGTATCATAAGCAAGGATTTACAAAAGAAGTCACATAGAGACTGGTCAGAAGGGCAGAAACACGAAGAGAGCCGGCCCCTGCACCCATGTGTGGCAGCTGAGAAGCCAGAGAGATATCTTGGCTGCAAAAGTCCCCTCTGAAGATTGCAGTGTCTCAAACCCATATTGGGATCTCCAGTCCAGAGCACCAGGGGTGGGAAGAGTGGACTACATAGGACCTGGCAGTGAAAATCAGCAGGGATTCTGCCTTGCTTTGAGAAGAGAAAGTCTGCTACAACCCAGGTGTTCTCTTAAAGAGCCAATGCACAGGATCTTGCTCTCAGACACTCACCCAGTGTTATAAAAAAAAAAAAGCAAGGCAATGCAGGGTGTACAGTGCTCATAAAGGGAAGATCTGGGTGGCATGACCCCACAGAGAGATCTGGAGGGTCAGCCACTGATGTCCTTGTTCTGAGTACTATCCTATACCACCCTCAGGCTTCATCTTCCCAGAGTCGTGTACTCCTATTCTTACAGCACCATTCTGGGAAAGTGCACTAACCTAAACCTCAAACTACTGGCAGAATCACCCTGTTAAGATTGAGTACTGCAGAAAGGTCTGTTGGCTATTCCCAGCAGAGACGTTTGGTACACTCTTTTTCTGTAAAAACTCTAGGTAAACACTCAGTCATTGAGTTATGTGGCTTTGGAATGGAGGCCAGTTTTGCCCCCTCCTCATTCTTGTCTAGTACCACTCCCAATGGGAAAAAATTTTAATTTGTCCTCTTTAGTTTCAGTGTCTCTCCCTTGCTTTGCTTGCTTCTACAATGGGGCTGGCTGGCTATACCCAATGCAAAGTGGTGCTGTGTTCCTACTGGGGGAGGGAGAGTTCAAGACTGGCAGAGCCCCACAAGACAACTACATCATAAAGTCATAACCAGCTTGGGAGCCATAGCAGATCTACCTGGTACTCAGAGACAAGCACAAGAAGGCAAACAAAATGGGAAAGAAAAAAATATGCCCCAAATGAAAGAGCAAAAGAAACACTCAGAAAAAAAATAAATGAAATGGAAGCAACCAAGGGACTAGATGCAGAGTTAAAACAGTGGTTATAAAGATGCTCAAGGACCTTAGAGGAACAACAGAAAATCTCAGTGAGAACTGAAACAAATACATAGTAAGCATTGAAAAAGGCTAATCTATCCAGCATGTCTATCATTTAAAACTGAAGATGCAATGAAGATTTTCCAAGACCCCCCCCCAAAAAAAGGCTAAAGAAGATTATTACCACCAAACCAGTATTGTAAGCAAATTTGAAGGGCCTTGTTGAAGAAGAAGAAGAAGAAGAAGAAGAAGAAGAAGAAGAAGAAGAAGAAGAAGAAGAAGAAGAAGAAGAAGAAGAAGAAGAAAAGAGAAATGGAGGAAGAGAGGAACACAGATATAAAGAATAAAATGGCAATAAATAAGTACCTATCAATAATAACTTAAAATGTAAACAGATTAAGTGCTTTGATAAAAAGACAAAAATAGCTGAAAGGATAAGAAAACATGGCCCATATAGATGCTGTCTGCATGAGATCCACCTTGGAACAAAAGTTATACACAGACTGAAAGTGAAGGGATGAAAAGATATATTCCATGCAAATGGAAACAACAAAATAAAGCTGTGGTAACAATACTTACATCTGACAAAAACGTCTTCTGACAAAACCATTTTCAAAACAAAGGCCAAAACAGGAAACAAAGAAGGATACTACATAATACTAAATAGATCATTCCAACAAGAAGATACAATCCTTATAAACATAAATGTACTCAACATAGAAATACCCAAATATATTTTTTAAATCTTCATGGACATAAAAGAAGAGATTAACTATAATAGTCATAGTAGGAAATTTTAACACCGCGTTGATATCAATGAATAGATTTTTCAGAAAAAAAAATCAATAAGGCAACAGTGACTTTAAATTACACACTAAACCGGATGGATTTAATTGACATTTACAAAACATTCATACCAAAACAGCAGACTACATTGTTTTCATATGCACATGGAGGATTCTTAAGAGTAAATCATTTTTTAGGACACAAAACAAGTCTCACTAAATTTATGAAGATTGAAATCATATCAAGCATCTTCTCTGAACACCAGAAATTAATCACAGAAAAAAAACTGAAAAACTCACAAATACATGGAAGCTAAAGAACATATGACCAAACAATGAATGGGTTAACAGTGAAATCAAGGAAGAAATAAAAAGTTATCTTGAGACAAATAAAAATAAACACAGAACAACCCAAAATCTATGGGATATAGTAGAAGCAATACTAAGGAGGAAATTCATAGTATTACAGGCCTACCTCAAGAAGCAAAAAAAAAAAAAAAAAAAAAAAAAAAAAAAAAAAAAAAAAAAAAAAAAAAAAAAATCTCAGACAAAAATATCTAACACTACACCTAATAGAGTAAGAAAAAGAACAACAAACAAAGCCCAGAGTAAGCAGAAGAGAGGAAGTAATAAAGATTAGAGCAGAAGTAAATGACAGAAAAAAAATACAAATGATTAATGAAACAAAGAGCTGGTTATTTGAAAAAATTATCAAGACTGACAAAATTTTAACCAGACTCATTCAGAAAAAAGAGAGAGCACCCAAACAAATAAAATCAGAAATTAAAGAGGGGAAGTGACAACCAACACCACAGGAATAAAAGACATTGTAAGAAAATATTATGAACATATATGCCAACAAATTGAACAACCTGCACTACAAGGATAAATTCCTAAAAACACAATGTTCCAAAACTGAATCAGAAAGGAACATAAAATATGACTATATTAATTATAACTAATGAAATTGAACCAGTAATCAAAAAATTCCCAGCAAAACAAGAGTCCTGGGTCAAATGGTTTCATAGGTGACTTTTGCCAAACATACAAAAAAGAACTAACATTTACCCTTCTCAAACTGTTCTGAAAAATTCAAGAGGAGGGAAAGCTCCCAAGCTCATTTTATGAGGCCAACATTATCCTAATTCCAAAACTAGATTTAGACACTGCAAAGAAATAAAGTTATAGGCCAATATTCCTGATTAACATAAATGCTAAAATCCTAAACAAAATGTTAACAGAACAGATCCAGCAGTACATTAAAAAGATCATACACCATGATAAAGTAAGATTTATTCTGGGGATGCCAGGTTGGTACCATATTTGCAAATCAATAAATGTGCTACACCACATAAACAAAGTGAAGGGTAAAAATCACAGGATCATATCAATAGATGCAGAAAAAGCATTAAATAAAATCCAGCACCCATTTAGGATAAAATCTCTCAGCAAAGTGGGAAAAGAGGGAACATACCTGAACATAATAAAGTCCATATAAGACAAATCCAATAAAATTGTTTCCCTTAAGATCAAGAACAGGACAGGAACGTCAGCTTTCACCACTCTTACTCAACATAGTCTTGGAAGCCCTAGCCATAGCAATCAGACAAGAAGAAGAAATAAAGGGAATTCAAATTGAAAAGGGAAGAAGTAAAACTATCATTATTTACAGATGACATGATACTGTATATAGGAAATCCTAAAGACACCACCAAAAAAAATCTAGAATTGATAAATGACTGCAGAAAAGTAACAAGATACAAAATTAATATTCAGAAATCACTGGCATTTTTATACACCAATAATAAACTACCAGAAAGAGAAACTAAGAAAACAATCCTTTCTAATAATCATAAGAATGATGTGTGAGGATAATCTATTAGTCTCTCTGACATCTATTTTTCAATATATTTTATTGATTGTGCCATTACAGTTGTCCCATTTTTCCCCTTCATTCCCCTCCACCCTGCACACCCTCTCCCACCCACATTCCCCCCTTTAGTTCATGTCCATGTGTCATAAGTTCTTTAGGTTCTACATTTCCTATACCATTCTTGCCCTCCCCCTATCTATTTTCTACCTACTATCTATGCTACTTATTCTCTGTACCTTTTCCCCTTCTCTCCTCCCCGCACTCCCCCTGTTGCTAACCCTCCATGTGATCTCCATTTCTGTGGTTCTGTTCCTGTTCTAGTTGTTTGCTTAGTTTGCTTTTTTGTTTGTTTGTTTTAGGTGTGGTTGTTAATAACTGAGTTTGCTGTCATTTTACTGTTCACAGTTTTGACATCTTTATTTTCTTAAATAAGTGCCTTCAACATCATGTATACTAAGGGTTTGGTGATGATGATCTTCTTTAATAGGCCTTATCGGGGAAGTACTTTATCTGCCCTTCCACTCTGAATGGTAGCTTTGCTAAATAGAGTAATCTTGGATGTAGGTCCTTGCCTTTCATGATTTTGAATACTTCCAGCCCCTTCTTGCCTGCAAGGTTTCTTTTGGTAAATCATCTAATAGTCTTATGGGAACTCCTTTTTAGGTGACTGTCTCCTTTTCTTTTGCTGCTTTTAGGATTCTCTCCTCTTTAATCTTGGGTAGTGTACTTATGATGTGGCTTGGTGTGTGCTTCCTTGGGTTCAACTTCTTTGGGATTTACTGAGCTTCCTGGACTTCCTGGAAGTCTAATTACTTTGCCAGAGTAGGGAAGTTTCTCTTCATTATTATTTTTTAAAATAAGTTTTCAATTTCTTGCTCTTCTTTTTATTCTGGTATGCCTGTGATTCAGATGTTGGAATGTTTAAAGTTGTCCCGGAGTTTCCTAAGCCTCTCCTCATTTTTTTTTTAATTATTGTTTTTTCATTCTGTTCTGGTTGAATCACTCAACACAGGGATTCTGGTAGCTGTCCTTTCAGTCTTCTCCCCAGAGCCACCACCCCAGCTCTCCTCAAGCGTGTCTAGTCCACTCTGCCTTCCCTTTGCTGACTTCAGGGTAACTGTTTGAATGACATTTTGTGCTTTGGCCCTTCAAGAGGATCTCTGTCTCTCCAGCCATCTCTCCCCAGCAGACAGAAACTCTACTGCTTTTCAAAGCTGTATGTTATCTGGGTTCCTTTCCCGCTCTGGTACTGTAGGCTGGGGTGCCCACCTTGGGGTTTAGACCCTACAATTCTCAGGGGTGGCCCCCAGCTGCTGAAATATCCCTCCAGCACTTCTGCTGCCACCCATGGGAGCCCACCCAGTCCTCTTGTGTTTCCTCCACACTCCCTTCCAGTCATGTTGTGGTGAAGTGGTTTCTTTTGACTGACCATGGTTATAAGGATTTTCTCAAGTTAGTGTTTAGTTGGTTTTTCTGGATGATTTCTCTCTGCAGTTTACTTGTAATTCCAGATTGGTCCCAGAGAGATGGTTAGTGTAGCTTTCACTTACTCTTCCCCCATATTGGATCCCTATAGTGATTAGTGATAGATCTGTATTTATTGACACTTTGTTTTTTAACTATTTTCCTCTTTATTTTTTTCCTTTCTCTCGTAAAGCAAGCCCTTTAACATTTGTTGTAAAACTGATTTGTTGGTAACAAACTTTTAGCTTTTTTTGTGTGTGTCTGGGATGCTCTTTATTTCTCCTTCTATTTTAAATGATAACCTTGCTGGGTAAAGTAGCCTTGGTGATAGGTCCTCACTTTTCATATCCTTGAATATGTAAAACCAATCCCTTTTAGCCTGACATGTTTCTTTTGAGACATCAGATGACAGTCCAATTGGAGCTCCCTTGTAGGTAACTATATGCTTTTCTCTTGTAGCTTTTAGGATTCTTTCCTTGTCTTTAAGCTTTGCCATCTTAGTTGTTATTTGTTTTGGGGTGGGCCTTTTTGGGTCCATCTTCGGAACTCTCTGCACTTCATGGATGTGTGTCATTTTCCTTCACCAGGTTAGGGAAGGTTTTGTCATTATTTCTTCAAATAGGTTCTTGATCCCTTGCGCACTTTCTTTTCCTTGTGGTATTCCCATGATGTAGATATTGTTATGCTTCATGTTTTTCCAAATGTTTCTTAAACTCTGCTGATTTTTTAAAATTCATTTTTCTTTTTGCTGCTCTTCTTGGTTGTTTTTTTTCTACCTTGTCTTCCAAATCACTGATTTGAGCCTCTGCTTCATCTAACCTCTTGTTTATCTTTTCAGTGTATTATTTATTTTAGATATTGCTTTCTTTGTTTCAGACTTTAAAAAATGGTTTTTATATCTTTCTTCATGCTGTTGCACATCTTTATAACTATAACTCTAAACTCTGTATCTGATAAATTGCTTGCCTCCATTTCATTTACCTCTTCTTCTGGAGAATTCTTTTGTTTCTCTGTCATTCCATTTCGGCTGCTTCATTGTGTTTGTTTCTATGTATTATGTAAGTCAGCAAACACTCTTGTTATGACCTATGTCAGACACTGCCTATGACTGGTCCTGGGAAACCTGTTTGGATCTATCAGTGATCCACATCTTGTGACTCCCTCTGCTGTTTCAGTCTCATTGTGTGATGTGGTTTCTCCCATGAGTCCTTGGTTGTAAGGCTCCTTTCCAGTTAGTGTTCAGTTTGTTATTCAAGATGATTTTTCTACAAGTTAGTTATAATTTCAGTTTGGTCCGGGAGAAGATTATGGTAACTTTTACTTACTCTGCTTCCATCTTGGATCTCCATACAGTTTCCAAAGAAACAATTATAATCATGTTCCTTTTGTAAGTGAAGACATCCAATTCTCTTTTATGACATTCCAAACCCAATCAATTGTTTTTTTTTTTAGCATACTCCTTATCCACCTATCACTGAGTACAATGAATGCTATGTCATTTTTCAAACACACCGTGACCTTTTAAGTCTCTATGTCATGAAGATTACATTTGGATTTATGGGACCAGAAAAAAAATGTTTTGAGTGGCTCACATAATATATATGTTTAATTTCTCTCACGTATATGAAGCCAAGAGATGGACAGTCCTAGGATGGTGTGGCAGCTCTACAGCTATCTGAATCCCAGGCTCCTGTCTTCTGTTTTACCATCATCTGTGCATGGCTTCCATACTTTCAAAGGCCACCTCGGAACCCAGGGTGGTTTCTAGAGTTCTAAACATCACATTTGAATTCCAATCGGATATGAAGTAGAAAAAGAAAAATAGTCATTCCTTCTTTAAGAAAATTACTTGGAAGTCTCACACCAGCTACTCACATATCGCTGTATAGAACTTGGTCACATAATTGTAGATCTACTTGTGAAGCTGCAAAATGTAGATTTGGGTTTGGGTATATAGCCAACTACCCATAAATATAAAGTTTCTGATAGACAGGGAAAGTCTAACTCACAGCTTAACAGACAGCCTAAATGCCTTTTTCCTCCCTAATTTTGCCATGCAGAGGACGTTTCTTCCTCCCATGCTCACCAAGCATTAGGTATATATTTCATATATGTGATTATCTATCTATCTATTCTCTATCTATCTACCATCTATGTAAAGTACATACATATTTTAAACTTCTGTTTCCCTTACCATAAGGAAGCCTTTATAAGTAGAGATCATGGCTCACTGAATTTTTTTTCTCTCGGCACCTAGTACAGAGTCTGCCCCTGATAAATGTTTGTTGAATAAGGGCATGCATGCTCATGTAAATTAGCAATGGTTTCAAGGGCCTTGAGTGAATAACATTTTGTGATGATGATAAAATTTTGGTCCTATTTCTGTGCTGCTGCTGAAGACCTGAAGCTGGCTAAACCTCACAGTCAGAGCCTCTACAGAGGGTGGTGGTCATTGTTCACTGTAGTAACATGACCAAAGAGATAAAGGAGGTTTGAAATCCAGCACTTACTCCCTCCCCCAAGATCAGGTACCCATGAAAAAAGCAACATGAGCCTGGAGGGGGCCCTTTTTCTATTTTCCCAAAGGCAGTCTATGAACTTGCACTGAGCTACCCATGCATGTATTTAGGAGGACTTGGAGGCCTGTAATCAGGGCGTGCTGATCCATCTGTCCCTTCTGTGGGCTATCAGGCTGCAGGAAAGCACAGGGAAGGGACAACATGCTGTCCTTTAGAAATAGGAGACTGTGTACATCATCTCCCCTCTTTCTTTTTCTCGTGCCCTCACTTAAGCACCTTCTTTTTACATTTCCACTTCCAGAACACAGGTATTTTCACCACTAAAGAACTGAGGATTATAACCTCCCTTTGGGGAGTGAGAAATTTAAGTTCCAAGAGAAAGCATCTGAAGACATATGGGGTACTTGGACTGAGACTGCAAATGGTTCTTGTGGAACTGATTCTTCACTCAGGATCATGAAGGGCAGCTGGAGAACTGAGAGGGATGTGCCAAGGGAACTGAGAGAGACAGGCCAAGGGAAGCAGCACCCACATAGTGCACAGGTTGTCCAGCCTGTAGTCTTGGAAGAAGGAAGGGCTTTCTGAATTATTTGTGTGTACTTCTCAGGCCCTTATTACAGCAGCACTGTGAGTCAAAATTTTGTTGGTGGGGTTATGGAGTCCTGGGGTCTCCTGGCCTCCAGAAAGCTGTCCTCCCAGTAAGATTACTGTATATATCCTATTAGCTGTGATGCTTGGGATTGTTTTTCCATCAACACCTGAAGTAGGTTGTCCTGGATTCCTCCCTGGACACTGCATATTGTAAAATATGAAGATTAGAGTTATTTATTTACCAACACCTTCCTCTCCAGGCGGCGAACCAATTTCCTTTTCTCCAGATGGCTCTCACAGGCCAGCCAAAGAAGGCACTGCTGGCCATCTGCTTCTCGTTGTCTTCTCAAGCTGGCTAGTCCCTCAGCAAGGCTGGCACAGCCCAAGATACCAGCTGTGGGTATAGGCTGCCCCTGCTGGCCTTGGGCCTTGCCACACTAGGAATGATAAGGCAGGGGCCATACAGAAATCAGTGTTTGGTGCTCATGAGGTGGGAAAGCTTCCTCCAAACCTATGCCAGCTAGCTTCCCTGATGGCAAACATAAAAAGATGCCTGCTCTAGGACTTCCTCTGACTATGGTACCTCAACTGACTCAATATGGGACTCAGGGGGATGACTGTGGGCATGGAAAAGGCAGTGCTTGTGGTCAACACACAGGACAGAATTCTGAATCTCATATCAGGAAAACAGTTCAACTATAATTTTAATTTAACCTCCCATTTTTGTTTTTTGTCTATTCTTTCTAATTAAATGTGTATTTATTTACAATGACAAGGTAAACATCTACTAATTGCAGAAAACCTATAGAGTACAGGTAGAGATTTAGAAAAGCCTTTATAATTTCACCAACTGTGGAGATTACTGTTTATTTAGTTGAATAACTCTTGTCTTTTTTTCCTCCCAGCAAAGTTAGGTTAACAATCTACATACATTTTTAAAATTTTGATTTTGTGGGCTAATGTTAAAATAATAAAATTTTTATATTTTACAAATAAAAATAATTTTTATAAAAATATTTTGGTTACTAATATTACAATGCATGGTAATACTTTAATTCATCTAATTATTCTCAAATTATTGGACATTAAGATTTTTCCAATTTTTTACTATTTTAAATAATTCTATAACAAACATCTTTGAGCATAAAACTTATTTTTGTATTTCAGATCACGTCCTTAAGATTATTTCCTTGAGACAGAATTATTATGCCAATTTTAAGTAATATTTACTCCATTGCCATTGCTTAAAAACATATATAAGTGTGCTGGTTTCTTTCAACAGTAGGTATATTCTTTCTGAAATTTCAGCTGATTTGGTATATTTTCCTATCTGAAATTCATAAGTATTAAAGGATAGGTATGGGTGAAGGCACTAAATCCATTACCCTGAACCAGACCTTCATTTTGCAAAGTTCCAAGCACTGGACCTAAGCTTGTTAATCCGAGCACTGATTCAGAAGCAGGGATACATTGTGAATCCCTGTGCCTGAAGGGAATCTGCTGTTCTCAGAGTCCCAGTTCAGTGCTTTTCTTTGAACAACGCTTTTTCCTCAGCTCAACTCTATTAGCTGAGTCTGTGGCAGTTATTGATAGTCCTGGGTCTTTCATGGCTTCTTCCTGAGGCCAGGTGGTCTCACCTGCAGGGAGCAGCATGAGTGCTCTGCAAAGTGATGAGGGTGTTAGTGCCAAGTTGGGCATGGTGGTTGGCTCTCATTATAGAGGTTCAGAAGGAGAACTGGAATCCTGCAAGGAGGCCAGGCTGCTTCAGAGGCACTGGGGTGAGAGGCCAGCACACCTGGGCTTCTCTGGACTTGAGCTGATGGTTGGAAGTGCTCAGTGGGTGGTGATGTATAATCATGTTTCCTTATTGTTTTTTCATCCATCATAACCCCATCTTCTCTCTTTGCTGAGCCTTTTAGGTCTCCCATTAATTAGTACAGCTTTTTCACCACTGCCCCTGTTGAAACTTGTGTCTTCTCTCCTCCTCCCTGATGTACTAAATCTTGCCTGTCTTCCCAGACCATCACCAATCTCACTCTCTTAATAAATGTATGCTAGTAATTATGGACTGTATTTGTGTCTTCCTTTTCTATATCTCCATAGTTTTAAAAAGTTATTATTGGTGCCAAACACTTTGGCAATTGATGACCTACCATCTTGTATTTTCTTTTAATTTGCTATATAAGCAACAATTTCAAAAATTTCTTTTTAGAGGTGACATCTGAGTCTTTGTTTTATATCCCTAGTTTATCTATAACTCTCCATTGAACCCCATTGCAAATCTAACTGGTCTACTCACATAACATCCTAGATCTCATTCAACCCTTCATTAATACTACAACCAAAGTCATCTTTGTAAAACCTAAGTCTAATTATGCCACTCCTACAGAGCTTATTTTAAGCCTGTTCATGACTTGCTTACCTTTTTTATTTTTTGAAATTTGTCATTATGGTAACAATATATATTGATATATAACATACAGTTTGCCATTTTAACCATGTTTAAGTGTACAATTTGGTGAAATTAAGTATATTTATGCTATGCAGTCATCTCTTTCAAAAACTTTTTTGTCATTCCAAACTATAACTCTATTTCCATTAAACAATAAGTTTATTTCCTCCACCCACAGTCCCTGGTTATGTCTTATGTACTTTCTTTCTCTATGAATTTAACTAGTATAGATGTTTTATATGAGTGAAGGTCATGCAATATTTATCCTTTTGTGCCTGTTTCTTTCACTTAGTGTACTGTTTCCAAGGTTCATCCATGTTGTAGTATGTATCAGAATTTTATTCTTTTTTATGGCTGAATGATATCCCATTATATGGACATACCACATATTATTATTGATGCATTCACCTATTGATAGAAAATGATTTCTTTCCACCTTTTAACTATAATATATAATGCTGCAATGAACATCAGCATACAACTATCTGTCTGACTCCCTGTTTTTAATTATTTTACTTTCTCTTTTACTTAATATTTTAAAATAAGTGTCTTAACCTGGTTTTCTACAATTTATCTTGCTGGTGGCTGGTTTCTTCCCCAACCCTCTTAGCAGAAAATTCTTCTTTTTTCTTATTTGCATCTTCAAATAGATTTTTCCTCATGCTACAGTGCACATTTACTAAGACATGGACCTCTCTGGAGGAAACTTTTTTATACTAGATGTTTAAAATTCAGAATGAATTTTAGACTTCCAGAATATTTTAATTTGAACTAGCTACACTTCAGAGGCTCAATAGCCACATGTGTCTAGTGCCATATTTATTAATCAGTACAGTTCTGTAAGTTCCATGAAGGTAGGGATTGTGTCTATTTTGTTCACTGCTTTGCACAGAGCAGTATGTGTGGTACACAGGATGGGCTCAGAATATGTATGCTGAACATTCTAATAATGTGCACAGCTTAAATTCCTACTTAACAGTGAAAATCTTAAAGTTTTTTCTTTAAGATAAAGAACAAGGTTAGGATGCAAAATCTTGCTTCTTTAACCTAACAAAGTATTGGTATTCCTAGCCAGGGCAATTAGGCAAGAAAAGAAATGCAAAGCATTCAAATCAGAAATAAATAAATAAATAAATTTTTTCTCTTTTTCCTGTGTGCAGATGACATGACTGATGTATAAAAAATACTAAATAGTCCATAAAATTGCAAAAAAAACCTGTTAAAACTAATAAATTCAGAAAAGTTACAGGATACAAAATAAACACAAAAATTATCTTTGTTTCTATACATCAACCTAAAAGGAAAATTAGGAAAATTAGCATTTATAAAAGCACCCAATGATTAGAAATAATACCATTTATATCACTGATATGTCCCCTGGAGCAAAGGCCATAAAGGAAAGAATAAACAAGTAGTACTTCATCAAAATAAAAATCTTCTGCTTGGCTAAAGAAAGCAGCAGTAAAATGAAAAGGGAACCAACTGTATGGGGAAATATATTTGCAAATGATACTTCAAACAAGGGTTTGATCTCCAAAATACATAAAGAACTCACATGACTGCACTCCAGGACAAACAATCCAATTAAAAAATGAGCAAAAGACCTGAACAGACACTTCTGCAAGGAAAACACACAGAGGGCCCAGAGACATAAGAAAGGATGATCAGCATCACTAGCCATCAGAGAGATGCAAATTAAAGTCACAATGAGATACCACCTCATACCTGTCAGAATGACTATCATTATTAACAAATCAACAAACAAGTGCTGGAGAGGTTGTGGAGAAAAGGGAACCCTAGTGCACTGTTGAGGGGAATGCAGACTGGTGCAACCACTGTGGAAAACAATATGGAATTTACTCAGAAAATTAAAAATGGAACTACCTTTTGATCTGGCAATTCCACTGCAGGAATTATACCCTAAGAATCCTAAAACACCAATTCAAAAGAAGCTGCGCCCCCCAATGTTCATAGAAGCACAATTTGCAATAGCCAAGTGCTAGAAGCAGCCTAAGTGCCCATCAGTAAATGAGTGAATCAAAAAACAATGTTTTTGAAAGAAAGAAGGAGCTCCTACCATTTGTGACAGCATGGATGGAACTGGAGAACATTATGCTAAGTGAAATAGACCAGGCAATGAAAGACAAATACCATATAATCTCACCTATAAGTGGGACCTAACCAACAAAATGAACAAGCAAGGAAAATAGAACCGAAGACATGGAAATAAAGAACAAACTGACAGTAACCAGAGGTCATGGGAGAGGGATAATGGGGGAAAATAGGGTAAGGGCCATCAAGGAACATGTATAAAGGACACATGGACAAAGCCAAAAGGGGTAGGTTCAAGGGTAGGAGGTGGGGATGGGTGGGGTGGGGGACATGAGGGGGTGAAAATGGAAACAACTGTACTTGAACAACAATAAAAATAAATTAATTTAAAAATACAATGCTAATACAACTGGTGGATGATGTGGCACTCAAAAAATAGGAATAATACCTTTTATAACATTTATAATAGCACCCTGAGAATAACATAATTAAAATAATTCTTAAAATTAATAGGTGAAATATTGTATAATATAAACTATAAATGTTAATGAAAGAAATCAGATGATACAAAGAAATGGAAAGACATCCATGTTCACAGATTTTATATGTTTAAATGAGTTAGATTTGTTTGTTTGTTTGTTTGTTTGTTTTTATGCCTTAGATTTTTTAAAGGCTTCCTATAGCTGCTTTTTTGATAGAGGGACAAGGTTGGGAATTAAGGGTCCCAGTTAGGACACTGTTCCTGTACTCCTTGTGGCACATCACAACTTTATAACAGTGTAGATGATGGGAAATAATTAGATTCCAGGTATATTTTGAGTGTAAATTTAACAGAATTTGCTGATAGATTGGATAGGTGTAAGAAACAAGAGTTAAGAATGACCAAAACATCTGGGATGGGAGTAAAAGACAGAAAACTCTACTTGAACAACAACTAAAATTAAAAAAAGAAAATGACCGAAAGTCAGAAACAAAACCAAAAAACTACCCAAGTGTTTTCCAAAGTAGCTATATCATTTTGCATGTGCACCAGCAAGGTGTGAACGATCCACTTTTGCATTCTTGCCGGCTTTGGTGCTGTCGCTGTTTCTTATTTTAGTCATTCTGATAGGTGAGGAGTAGACTGGGAAAGCATGTGAGGAAGAACCAGAGAAGGGATACAATGATGGGCCATGAACTTGAACCTCAATAAAGAGGGAAGGCGGGACCTGAGTGGAGGGAAGGGCAGTGAACAGTGTAGACATACCAACCTGTTTCATCCCTAGACATCTAAACCCAGCAGCACAAAATGGCCAGGTAAATTCTCAAAGCTCATTGAAACATACTTCACATAAAATATATATGATGATATCAAAAGTTGTGAATAAAAATCCCTATATATATTTTTCTCTCATGGAAAACAGTTGACTATGTATTGAACAATATCAATGCCCAGAGGCAAGAAAAGAGCGGTAGTCTTTTTGTGGCAGAATGTGTCAACGCTTAAAAATATTCCACAGTCAACATTTAATCAACAAGTTGCCATGCTCACTTCACAGATGGTGCAACCTAAGAGTCATCTACAGAATGGACAAATAACGAATCCCTATCAGGAAAACATAAGAATTAAAAAAATTATCTATCTATCATCTATCATCTATCTATCATCTATCTCTCTCTCCCCTATGATAATCAAAACCTAAACAGAAAAAATTTGAAAGATTGAGGAGCAGTCACTGGAAATATCCTTGTGTCAGAAAGGAGCTTACATAGAACGCAAAAGACCGTGGTTGAAATTTTTAGTACAATAAAAATGTTTCAAATACAGT
>PVKM010016484.1:0-26797 GCA_004027735.1 Carollia perspicillata
AACTTGAAGTGAAACCCATGGTTGGTGTGATCAACTACCAGGCAGAAAGACTGCTGAGTGTCTCCTGGGACACTCACATGTCACAGAAAGAGTGGTTCCCCCATTGATAGCAGAAAGATTGGGTACCTTCAGATTGATCCACTTCTCCAGCACCCTCTTTTCATTGAACTGGCAGAGGAGACCCGAGTAGGACACACAGAAGGTATTGCCTGCCATTCGACCTCGGCCACAAGCCACACCACAGAAGACATTGTTGTGCAGCTCCCCCAGGATACCTGAGCGTCCTAGGAGGGGCACCGTCCCCGTCCCCTGGAGGCAGAGCAGGGCACAGTGAGACAAGGTCCACATAGCCTAGACCTCAACAATGTCATGATTGGTCTCTCATGACCAGAGCGACAATACAATTAAATAGGAGAAACATAGGAAACTCCTCCAAGTGGAGGGGCCGGGAAGATAAAATGGCAAACACTTCCAGGTAGAGTGGTTGGAAGGCCGCAGACCAGGAACAAGGTCTGGCCCCAGGGTCAAGGGAGGGAAATGTGATGGGGAGATGTACTAGCAGGCCTTGCCGGTCAGCACCCAGAGAGTGGGCCAGAGGCAGAAGCCAGACCCTTGAGAGGCCAGACAGTGTCTGAGACCACTGCCCCCATGTCTCAGATAGAAACCGGAATCCACACTGTCCCTGACAGTTACTCCCCGGGCCTCTGTGAGATGGCAGGGACAAAAACTTACCTTTGCTTCAGTGGAGACTTCTAAGAACCAAAACCTCACATGCCGGTTACCAACTGTGACAAAATAGCTGCTGTCCTCTGAGAAAGAGATGGCAATGACCCTGCAGGATACCTTGTTGGAAGCCACCACAACACCTTTCTGGAAGAATCATCACAGAAAAGTTCATGCCAACACCCACCCCACCGGACCACTGCTCTCAGCCTTTGCCCTCAGCCCTGCCCAGTCTCCCTGACTCCAAGTCTGTTTCCTTGGTCCCTCCAGTAAGCTACTTTATGAGAGAACCTACATGTGGCACTCTTATTCCCACTACAGAGGAGACTAAGCATGGAAAGGTTCCCATGTAAGAGTAAGTTCCAGAGCTCTCCCTAAGAGTTCAAGCTCTACAGTCTGCACATGGTGTTGAGGACAGCCACAGCTGGGAGGTAAGGATAACACACCCATGGCTGCCATCAATAGGGCTCTCACTCTGGGCCCTGCTGAGCCCTTCACAGCATAACTCAGAGTCCCTCAATAGCTCTATAAAGGAGGTGCTTCTCCTCCCACTCTGCCATGCTCACAGTGGGGGATATCATGTGTTCAAGGTCACATAGCAAGTTAGGAACAGAACCAAGACTTGGTACCCACTTCTGCTGACTCCAAGTCTTCCTCCAGCTATTCCAGTGTCCAGTGTCCCCAGGTGGATACTATAATATCCACTTCACAGATCACGAAACAAACCCATAGCTGGTCAATATAAAAATAATTATCCATTCCACCAGTTGAAAACTTGTCATATGCCCTTCAATAAGTGCCTAAAAGAGACCAGGTGCTCAAAAAATATTTGCTGGATAAATGAGCACTTTACCAAGTTATCTCATTTAGTTTTTCCAATGACTGAGACTCAGGATGCTCTGGTAGCCAGCTACTAGCCCACACACCCACCAGTCAGCTCACCTTCCAGTCCCAGAGGTTGAGTACCATGTCGTGCTGGTAGCCCATGGACACAATGTGCTTCATATTGGGGGAGAAGGCCACACAGGCCACACCGTACTTGTGGCCCAACATCTCTGCCACCTGACTCTTCTCATCCACATCCCAGATTCGCACAGTAGGCCTCTGCCCGTTCTAGGGAAGGTGGGGCTGTTACTGCTGCTGGGCTCTATACCAGGCAAGGCTAGAGGGGCTGGCAGGGCTGAATGAAGTTGACATCGCCCCAGGATGTACCCAGAGCCACCTCCCCCATCTGCCACAAGGCTTTTCTGGCCCAGGAAGGAGCTATTTCAGGGACTTCCCAGGCCTGGTAAGGACAGAAGGAATGGCTCCAAGACCCCTCCCCACCTACTCAATTGTGATCACAACTCACCTCCCCAGTCACTATGTACTTCCCATCAGGTGAGAAGGCCAGAGAACTCAGAGACTTCCTGAGGGGAAGGAAATGGGTTGATCACTGATTCCACTAAAGGATGGGCTGCCAGACCCTAGCCTGGCTACGCTCAGAGTTCTGCCCAGTCTTCACTCCCAGCCCTGGAAGACGCCAGGAGAAGTGCGCACAAGCAGCTCCTGCAGAGCCAATGTTGCCTGTGTGCTCAGCAATCCTGCACTCCTGCTGCTGGGAGAAGGGGGCACAACACAGGGAAATGGGGCTCTGTCAAAGTAAAGGTCCCTTCCACCCTAAAACTCCAAACCCACATGGGGTGGACACACCTCTGAACGGAGACCCTCCT
This sequence comes from Carollia perspicillata, assembly GCA_004027735.1. Taxonomy (NCBI): domain Eukaryota; kingdom Metazoa; phylum Chordata; class Mammalia; order Chiroptera; family Phyllostomidae; genus Carollia; species Carollia perspicillata. Next base: position 2,436 of record PVKM010016484.1, read on the forward strand.
TCCTTTCCCTCTGCAGCAGTGGGCTTCCTAAGACCCACCAGCCCTGTACCCCTGAGAAATTCAGATGTAGGAAATGGCACAGATCTGGTCTAAGTATGAAGGCAGTGCTGAAGGGAGGGCCCTGGCAGACGTCACCCTGAGACAGCTGCAGCGCGTGCTTCACTGCTGATCGTCCCAGGTACTCTCGAGAGCCCATCACTACCAACCAACTTCTTTTTCTGACGCTTCCAGATAGCCTGACAACCGAATGACCAGACTCATTTACAAGTTTTTTGGCAGCAGGTTTCACTATTCCCAGACTGTATTGTTTTTTTCTCTCTTAACAGTTTTTAAGTCTGTTCCTTAACAATCTAGTAATCATCTCCCTCACATGTGTAAACTGGTGTACAGCTAACTAAGTAAATGCCTCTGAGTAAGTCTTTTACAATCTCATACAACATTCATCATCATCAGCTCAAACCCTTGGTGGCTTCCCATCGCTCCTAAACCAGCAGACAAGGCAAACTGCCTACCTAATAGATACTCACCCCCTCTTCCTCGCTGATGGAATATTAATTTTAATTGGGATGGCAATGTCCCCGGATAGAGTACATTTCCTCACCTCTCTTTTCCCCATAACAGTGGTTACACTGGGCTTCCTAGCCAATTGGCTTAGTCTGTCTCCCTTGCTGAACTGTCAGCTCTACAAAGAGCAGAGATTCTCATCTCTTTTGTTCACTGCTGTGTCCCCAGCACCTGGGACAGTACCTAACACAGAGGAGAAACTTGTTGGCTGCTGCTGAATTGATGGGTAAGTGAAGGACGGAGTCATCCAACCATGAGTATTTCCATGGTCCCACCCCTACCCATGCTCAGGCCCCAGCTTACCTGGCAGCATTAAAAATGTGCTGCTGCTTGTTCTCCTTGGGGTCCAAAATCACCACCACACACCTGGGGCGAAAGAAGAAAATGTGCCCAAATTGAGGGGAGCATTAAGGTCTGGGGATATTCCGTTCCCAGCAGAAGAGAGCCCACAGATAAGCAAGGCTCCCTCTGAGCAGAAGAGTCTCTCTGCTCACCTCCTTTTCCAGGTGTCTATGCTGAGAATTCTAGGGCACTCATTATTGTTAAAACGCGTTCTTAAACAGAAACAAACACTTTCTCTGGGGTGACTATCCTGCCAGGCCCTGGGCTAATACTTATGTGCATGATCTCTTGAAATCCTTACAACTGCCAGGTAAGGTCAGGAATCTTAGTCCCATTTCACAGAGGAGGGAATTGAAGCCCAGAGAAGTCCTTCGCCCATGGCCACCTAGTATGTCTGGGACAGAGTGGGGATGTGAATCTGTATCTGTCAGATTCAAGAGCCTGCTGTTGTCCTCTATCCTGAACTGCTTACTCCCCTGAGACTCAATAACAGATACTGTTCATCAGAAATGACCATGGGTCTGCCCTGCCATGCAAGGGTTAGGGGGTTTCCCTTTGGAACCTAGAACTGAATCAGGCTAGATGAGTATTTTTGGAACAAACAGCGGCAGCATGTCCTTCAGTACTTTCAGCTATCTAAGAAAAGGGTATCACTAATTCTGTTTTACAGACGTAGAAGCAGAGGCTGAGAGAGGGGCACATGGTAGAGGTGGGACACAAATCCAGGCTGTCTTTCTTGTGATTGCTGCCACCTCCCACCTGCGGTCACAATAAAGCTTTCATAGTGCCACGGAATTCTCTCCACAGCCCACAAAGATAGGCAGCATTCTACATTCTTTTTTTTTTTTTAAGATTTTATTTATTTATTTTTAGAGAGAGGGGAAGGGAGGGAGAAAGAGAGAGAGAAACATCAATGTGCAGTTGCCTCTCACGTGGCCCCCACTGGGGACCTGGCCTGCAACCCAGGCATGTGCCCTGACTGGGAATCGAACTGGCGACCCTTTGGTTCGCAGCCCACGCTCAATCCACTGAGCTACACCAGCCAGGGCAGCATTCTACATTCTATTATCTGCATTCTACAGATGGAAAAGCTGAGGCCCATCCACTCACTCACCCTGCTAGGTAGGCCACGTGGCCTGTGCTGGGATCACAGGTTAGGCCATTGCTGTTCTGGGCTGTGATGCCAAGCACCTTCTCCAGTGACACCTGCAGGGAAAAGGCTCAAGTCAAAGCACCTGCCCTAGCAGGCCCCATGTGGCATATAACAGGAATTTATTTTGTTCCCGTTATATTGAACACACTCACCAAACTTCTATAGTCATCTACCACCATATAACCCTTATTTTACTCAACAGGCCTTTGACAAATACACAGTGCCAGGTGAAGGACATAGAATGGCGAGGAAAACAGACAAAAAATCCATTCCCTTTTGGAGCTCACATTCTGGTGGTGATGGGACGGAGGACATTCCAAGAAAATAAACAGAAAAAATGTGCAAAATAAATACCAGGTGATGATAAGAGCAATAAAGAGCCCTGGTGGATAGCTCAGTTGGTTGGAGCGTCGTCCTATACACGGTAAGTTTGCAGGTTGGATCTCCAGGGGGAGCGCATATGGTAGGCAACCAATCAATGTTTTGCTCTCACACCAATGTCTCTCTCTCTCTCTCTCCTTTCCTCTCTCTCTAAAATCAATAAACATATCCTTGGTTGAGAATTGAAAGAAAGGAAGGAAGGAAGGATGAGCAGGGAAGGAAATTAGAAGCACAGGGGAAGGGGAGAAGGCCGCACTGAGAAGGTGACCTTTGCATAAATTTCTAAGTATTTTGTGTGGATGAAAGACTTGAAATTCCACATCAATCTAAAGAAAAAGGCACTATTATCAGCCTCCTTTTACAGATGAGGACATTGAGGTCCAAGGTCCCACATCAGCAGAGTGGCAAGGTGGGGATACAAACCTAGTTAGTCTGCCTCCAAAGCCAGCACTTTGGGCCATGCAGGGGAGGAGACACAGCAGTGACCAAAAGTGGACACTCTCCATTCCCTCATCAAATTTACAGTCTAGTGGTTCAACGAGAAAAGAAAGAAGTGAACAGTCACATTTAAATTGAAAAACTCTCTAAGCAAGGTAAGTTAAATGCACCAGTCTCCATCATGGTTGATCAAATAGTTTAGAGTATGGACTCATAGAATTGCAATATTTTGAATAGACTAGTTTCTAATTATTAAATTTTTATGTGTTTTAATTTTTTATTTTAGAGAGAGGCGAAGGGAAAAAGGGAAAGAAACACTGATGTGGATGAGAAACATGGACCGGCTTCCTTCCGTACACACCCCAACTGGGGACCAAACCCGCAACCCAGGCATGTGTCCTGATCTGGAATCGAACCGGTGACCTTTGGGTTTGTAGGTTGATGCCCAACCAAATGAGCCACTCTGGCCAGCCTAGTTTCTAATTATTATAAAGTAAAACATTCTCAAACAAGTACCTGGCCTCAGAAATGCAAGGCAAATATGGGACAATAGTAGCTAACATTCATTGAGCATTAACCTGGAGATGGCACTGTTCAAATACCTATAATTGTATTGACTTATTTAATAATAACCCTGTGCTTTGGTCACTCCACATCATCATCATCTTACAGATGAAGAACAGAGGCCCAGAGGGGTTTCCTATCCAACACAGAGCAGTGCCAGGACTTTAACCCAAGCAACCAGGCAATGGCACTCATGTTTTTTTATCTGTCAGTCAGCACTACTGAGCATTAGTATAACTGATCATTTCTAGACTAGGTCTTTTGCAAGCCAGGTGCCCTCTGCACCACCAAACAAGGAAAATAAATAAATAATACCAATAACCTAAAATACACAATCAAAGCAGTATGATTATATTACTAAGAAGAGTATTTGCAAAGTACCAGGTGTTGTTCTAAGTGCTTAAGATATGTGAGCTCATTTAATCCTCACAAATAAGTCTATAAGGGAATATTTATACTATTATCCTCATTTTACAGATGAGGAAATTGAGGTACAGAAAAGTTCGTAACAGGAAGAATAGTTTAAGGTTTACATCCAGGCAGTCTGGCTGCAGAGGTTGTGCTCTTATCCACCTTGCTATACTGCTTCTCTGAAATTGCCATCATTATTCCTCTACATTATAGAAAGTATAGAGCTGACAAGACACTTTCGGAAACATACAAGATAAAAGGCTATGAAGTATAGGGAGCAGGGTGGGAGATTAAGGTGGATGTTTGTTTTAGGCTGGAGTTCAAGGCCTCTATGGTAGAGATAATCAGGCTAAGACTTGAGGGATGAGGAGCCAGCCAGGTAGACTGAGGCAAACAGCACAGACAAAGGACTCACCAAAGGCAAAGGCTAGGAAGCGGGAAAGAGCGTGGCAGCTCAGGAAAACAGACAGCAGGGCTCAACCTTTTTAAAAAAATATTTTTTTAATCCTCACTTAACCTTTTTCAGAAGGAGGGTGAGGGAGGTACGGCAGAGAGGTGGACAGGGGCCACCTGCCCAGGGCCTCCCAGCCAGGAGTGGGTGATATAATCAGAGTGCAGAAGGAATCCACGAGCAGCACCATGTATCCATCCATCTTTTGTCGGACTCTGTGTTAAGCAGGTCATACTCACAATTTCATTTCATCTCACTGCAACTCCATGGCATGGTTATCTCCATTTTATAAAAAGCATACTTTGGGGCTCAGGGATTTGGAGAACAATTTTTAAAATAGCTGCTGTGCAATGGAATTCCCTCCACTAACTCTAAAATCATCCCCTTTGTCTGTGTGTCAGGACTTTTGTAAGCCCTCCCGCTACGCAGCGCTGCTGAGGTCTTACAATTTCTCGCACCCTCTCCATAATTTGGGTTGGCGGTAAGGAATAAAGAATCGCACCTGGGTAGGGGAGAAGGCAAGAATGCAGCGGGTGAGGGAAAACAGGGAACAGCTGAGGGAGAGTTGGGGCAGGTAAGGCTCAGGACCCTAAAGACATAGCCGGGGCGGGGTCAACAAAACTGGAAGGGCCCAAAGAGACGCCTAAAGACTGAAGGGGTACGCATGCAGGAGAGCAGGACGAGGGCGGAACCCAGGAATACTCCACGGACTGAGGGTGGGGCTAGGGTTTGAGCGGGAGGGCTAGGAATGACGCGCAGTACCGGAGAGAGGAGGAGACAGGAAAGTGGAAGGAGCCTCGACTAAAGGAGCGGGGCTTAGGGGCGCCATCGCGCCAGAGCGCTAAAAGCCAGAGTTGATAGGCGGGACCAAAGCTCTAAGGGAAGGACCTGGACAGGGCAGGGTAGACAGCTCCTCACCCGGTTCTGCACTGCGTCTTCGGAGGCCGCCGGGAGTCGCGGCCGCCGCCGGAGGCAGAGAGTGGGAGCGGGGGGCGCGGAGGACTGGTCCCTCCGCGCTGGAATTCCCGCCATGAGAGATGGCAGCTTCTCGACTGCATCGTTCCGCACACAGCCTCCAGGACCCAAGGCCGCCATGGTCGCACTGACGCCCGGTGACCGTTTCACTCCTCAACCGCCTGCACCTCCACGACGCTATTAAATAAAAAACTGCCGCGGGAAAGCTGGCGCCGCCACCCATTGGGTGCGGTAGCTGCAGGTGTGGCCAATCTCAGGGCTGCCGGACGGCGCTTTTGACCAATGAGGGTTAAGAGGCGGAGCGGAGTGTTTGGCGGGGTGGAGCTACAGCTAGGTCCAAGAAATGGTTGCGCTTTATATCCGGTCTGCGTTTTCATCAATCACTGAAACCTACCGATTTTAACTTTTACATGGCGAAGACCAAAGCCGCCTCATCTCGCTTTCTGCTGCCAACCCAGAGCAACCAGCAACTCAGTGGCAGTCTCCCGGATGTACCCTAGGGTGGAGCGGAAACAGACTAACGAGTTGACACACGCTCCGAAACGCCGTGACTCCACCTCTGCCCGAACCTGTGTCGAGGTCGCGGTGACTCAGAGCTGACGTACAGCTTTTCCCCTGTGACCAAGGCGTAGCTGCGGTAACCCGGCAGGACAGATAGTACGCCAGCGCTCTCTTCCCTACCGAGGCACGTGATGAAGCGCTACAGTCCACGCTTGGCTGGACGAGAGCGCGCGGGCGGGGCGGGGCGGGGCGGGGCGGGGCTGGGTTGGGTGCGGCGGCTCGGGAGGACCACAGAACACCGGCCTCAGACAGGGCAAACCTCTGTGGGGCTGGATAAGCTATGCCCAAGTACTGCCGGGCTCCGAAGTGCTCCAATACCGCCGGCCTACTGGGAGCCGGCAACCGCTCTGTGAGGTTCTACAGGTGATCACAATAGTGGGATGGGGCTTGCAGGGGCCGGGCCCGAAAGTAAATGCCTTTCTCGGCACCTGGTCCAGCTTTCAGTCTCTAGAAGTGGGATTAGCAGGGCGAAAAGGCATTATTCTCTTTTTGACCCTGCTGGACACAAAGGAACCTGACATATTTTGTTCCTGCCCTGACAGTTCATGGAAAAGCAAGGGGTCAAAATTGAAGAACTAAGTACACAATCTGGGCATCATCCATAATCCTTTCTTTTCTTTAACACCATTGCCCCCAATCTGGTTTATTAACCCATCCTTTGACTTTACCCCCAAACACATAACCACCCTGCAACAATCACAACAAAAACTCTAACACATTGGCAATTTCGTTACAAATGCAAATAGAGAAATCCTAACTAAACTAGTAGGAAATTTTTAAAAATCCACATTCCCAGTCTGCCCACTTCTGTCACAGTGCAGCCCAACCAGTCATCATCCATCTCTCTCTCTCCCTCTCTCTCTCTCTCTCTCTCTCTCTCTCTCTCTCTCTCTCTCTCTCTCTCTCTCTCTCAGAGAGAGAGAAACAGCCACCTGCTGTTCCATTTATTTATCTGTTCATTGGTACCTCCTTCTATGTGCCCTGACCTGGGCTCAAACCCACAACCTTGGTGCATCAGGACGACATTCCAACCAACCAAGCTACCCAGCCAGGACCATCATCCCTTACCAAGACCCTGTGGTGTGGTAGCTCCTTGCTGCTCCCCCTGCTTCCACTCTTGCCTCCCTTACAGCAACAACAGTAACTTGTATGCCAGGCACTTTTCCAAATGTTTCCCATATATAATGAGAATGACAATTATACCTAGCAGCCAGGTGAGTATAAAAGTCAGGTTATGTCTGTGTTGTGTAAGTCCCACTAGTGGCTGCCAGGCTGTTCCCATTACAGACTAGTCCATTTCCACCTCAAGGTCCACCCCTGAGTCAGTCTCGAAGAAGCCACTTAGCTAAGAGTTGGGTGAGGAGTAGTTTCTAAAGGAGATTCAGGAGAGGGCATGGATGCTAGGTAGGAACAAGAGGAAACATAACCAGGGAAGTGACTGCCAGGGTATAACTTAAAAGCCTGCCCAGGAGCTAAAGGAAACATTGGTTCTGTTTTAGGTGCCTTCAAGGAACAAATGACAGTCATCTCTAATGGGGTAGGGGTTCAGTTAGGAAATTCATCTGGTCGGCAGTGACAAAATCCTGAAATAATAATGACTTAAACAAATTATGGGGTGTGTGGGAATCGTCATGGTAATGTTGCAGTAACCAACTCAAAGTCTCAATGCCTTGTTACAAGAAAGGTTCATTTCTTGCTCACACTATGTCCTTTGCAGGTCATTCGTGGCCCTACTTTATCTTAATTGAGGGGAATCGCCCCCTGTATGGAATATCGCTGGTCTTCTGGGAGGGGCAAAAGAGATAGCAGGGAGCATCACCCTGCTAAACCGAATATTTAGAAGTGGCCCATGTCATTTCCCTTCTTTGGCCCAAACAAGTCTATGGCAAGCCTCAGGTGAAGGAGTAGAGATGTGTAATTTTCATGTAGCGAAGGGCAGCAAATATTTTGAACAATAATACAGTCTATTTCAGAGTTTATTTTTCTCATATAAAACAAGTACAGAGGTTGGCCGACTAGCACTGGTGTGGAGGCTTCCACAACTGTCAGTGATGAAGGGCCTATCTTTCTGCTCTGCCATCCCTAGCATATAGCTTCATCCAAGAGGGCTGCCAGTGCCCAGCTATCATGCCCTAACATTTCCAGCAGGAAGCAAAGGAAAGGAGGAAGAGCACAAAGGACCCAGGTCTAATCTAAGTCAGCCCTCTCAACAAAGTCTTCTCAGAAACTTTACCCAATGTTGGGTATCATTGGTTGCCCCCAATTGCAAAGAAGGCTGGGAAGTGTAGTGTTTTTCTCAAGACTTTATTTATTTATTTCCAGACAGAGAAGGGAAGGAGAAAGAGAGAGAGAGAAACATCAATGTGTGTTTACTTCTCGCACACCCCTCACTGGGGACATGGCTTGTAACCTAGGCATGTGCCATGACTGGGAACTGAACCAATAACCATTTGGTTTGCAGGCCCATGCTCAATCCACTGAGCCACACCAGCCAGGGCAAGAATGTAGTCTTTTAGCTGGGCATTCAACAGCCCTGAAGAAATTTTGAGTTAGTAAGGAAGAAAAGAAGAGTTTCTAGCAGTGTATGTTACTCCATGCTCTAGATAAGACCAACAAGATTAAAGTATTCTATAAAAAAAGAAGAACACTGGCTGTTTATTTAAAGTAGATTTTTAGAGAGGGCTATTGCCCATCATGAATGCTGCCATTCAGAGGAACAAAAGAAAATGAGAACAAGACCAAATTAGGCAGAGCTTTTTTTAAAAAAAAAATTATATTCGCTATCCTCTTTTGCCCCTCAAGATGCTCTGATTCCACTCCTGGCTGGTGTAGCTCAGTGGATTGAGTGCAGGCCTGCAAGCCAAAGGATCATGGTTTGATTCCCGGTTGGGGCACATGCCTGGGTTGCAGGCCAGTTCCCAGCAGGGAACCCACAACAGGCAACCATACATTGATGTTTCTCTCCCTCTCTCCTTCCCTTCCCCTCTATAGATAAATAAATAAATAAACAAATCTTTTTTAAAAAATGATATACTCTATTTGGAACCTTTCTTTATTCACTATATGCCTGACAATTGCATGTCAGTTCCTACAGTGCCTCCACACTGTACACACACATAGTACTCTTTTGTGGACATGTGGCTGAGTTAATTTACCCTGTCTCCTATAGAAAGTATTGTTCCCCGCTCTCTAGCATTCCTTACTCTTCCTTTAAAAAAAAAATCCTCACTCTAGAATATGTTTATTGACTTCAGAGAGAGAGGAAGGGGATTGAAGAGAGGGGGGAGGAGAGAGAGACAGAGACATCCATGTGAGAGAGAAACATTGATCAGTTCCATCCCATATACGCCCTGCAACCTAGGTGTGTGCACTGACTGGGATTGAACCCACGAACTCTTGGTGTATGCAACACTTCAACCAGCTGAGCCACCTGGCCAGGGCTCCTTACTCTTCCTTTTTAACAGAGAGCAGGCCTCATAGGCCTCAGCAAGTAAAGGTATTCAATGTTTTTACAGTTCACTTCTATTTATGGAATTGATACTGGTTTTCCATTTGCAACTTCATGTAAAGTTAATCAAAGGTATCTTTGATTAATACTTAAAGTTGGTGAATTTTAAGAAACATATTCAGTAAATAATGTCACAGATATGGAAGATATTGTGAAGGTGGGATGTGGATGACTGAGTGTAACAGTTACACTGTGAACACAGTATCCCCAAATTTAGCAGCTTGATATAAATGTTTAATGTCTCACAGTTTCTGGCAGCAGCCACAGGACAAAGTAGCCAGAACATAATCATGTGGCCACCCCTGGCTGCAATTGAAGCTGGAAAATGAGGTCTTTATTGTGTACAGCCTTGAGCCCAGGTCTAAACAAAGAGTGTATTACTTTATAGACGTTGGGGAAAAGTGGCACCAGGACACAGGAGTAGGAGGGGCACCTCTAGAGGAGGCCTTATCAGATAATCCCCACTCTCCCACTGGAAAAGCTTTTCAGTTCATTTTAAAAAAATTTAATTTTACTTTTTAATCGTGGTAAAATACATACACCATAAAATTTTACCATCTTAACCATTTTTAAGTGTACAGTTCAGTAGTAGTAAGTATATTAAAATTGTCATGCAACTGATCTTCGAAGCTTTGTTATCTTGCAAAACTGAAATTCTGTACCCATTAAACAGCTCTCAGTTTCTGCTTCTCCCCAATCCCTGGCAACAACCATTTGTGCTTCTGTTTCCATGAATCTGACTAGTCTAGATACTTCATGTAAATGGAATCACACACTATCTATGTTTGTGTGTGTAGCTGGCTAATTTCACTTACCATAATGCCCTCAAGGTTCATTCACACAATGTCAATTTTCTTCCTTTGTAAAGCTGAATAATATTTAATTGTATGTATACACCACATTTCGATAACCCATACATATGCTGATGGACACTTGGGTTTCTTCTATGTTGTGGCTATTGCAAATAACACTGTTATGAACATGAGGTTCTATGAGGACCTGCTTTTAATTCTTTTGGGTCTAAATCAATAAATGGAATTGATGGATCCAATGGTAACTGTAGTTTTAATTTGAAGAACTGCCACACTATTTCATAGAGGCTGTTCCATTTTACATTCCCACAACAGAGCACGGGGTTCCACTTTCTGCACATCCTTGCAAACACTTGTTATTTTCTGTTTTTTAAAAAGATTTAATTTAGCCTTGGCTGATGTAGCTCAGTGGATTGAGCATGGGCTGCAAACCAAAGGATCACAGTTTGATTCCCAGTCAGGGCACATGCCTGGGTTGCAGGCCGGGTTCCTGGTGGGAGGCACGTGAGAGGTAACCACACATTGATATTTCTCTTCCTCTTTCTCCCTCCCTTAAAAAAAAGATTTAGTTAATTTGCTTTTTAGAGAGAGGGGGAGGGAGTGAGGAAGAGAGGGAGAGAAACATCTTTGCCTTCTCCATTTCACATACTATTCTTAACCTCCCCCTGTCTATTTTGTACCTACCATTTATGCTTCTTATTCCCTGTACCTTTTCCCCGATTTCCCCCCCTCCCACTCCCTGCTGATAACCCACATGTGATCTCTGTTTCAGTGAATCTGTTCCTGTTCTACTTGTTTGCTTTTTTTTTTTTGTTCAGTTGTTTGTAGTTATGAGTTTGTTGTCATTTTACTGTTCATACTTTAGATCTTCTTTTTCTTAGGTAACTCCCTTTAACATTTTATATAATAAGAGCTTGGTGATGACAAGCTCCTCGAACTTGACCTTATCTAGAAAGCACTTTATCTGCCCTTCCATTCTAAATGGAAGCTTTGCTGCAGAGAGTAATCTGGGACACAGGTCCTTTCCTTTCATTACTTTGAATACTTCTTTCCAGTCCCTTCTTGCCTGTAAGGTTTCTTTTGAGAAGCCATCTGATAGTCTAACTGGGCACTCCTTTGTAGGTAATTGTCTTTTTTTCTTTTGCTGCTTTTAAGATTCTCTCCTTATTTTTTAATCTTGGGTAATGTAGTTATGATGTGCCTTGGTGTGTGCTTCCTTGGGTCCAACTTTCTTGGGATTCTCTGAGCTTCCTGGAAGTCTATTTCCTTTGCCAGATTGGGGTAGTTCTCCTTCATTATACTTTCAAATAAGTTTTCAATTTCTTGCTCTTCCTCTTCTCCTTCCAGCACCCCTGTGATTCAGATGTTGGAACGTTTAAAGTTGTCCCTGAGGTTCCTAAGCCTCTCCTCATTTTTTCTGAGTTCTTGTTTCTTCATTCTGTTCTGGTTGAATCTTTATTTCTTCCTTCTGCTCCAAATCACTGATTTGAGTCCTGGTTTCCTTCCCATCACTGTTGGTTCTCTGTACATTTTCCTTTATTTTACTTTGCATAGCCTTCACTTTTCCTTCTATTTTGCAACCATACTCAACCATTTCTGTGAGCATCCTGATGACCAGTGTTTTGAACTCTGCATCTGATAGGTTGGCTATCTCTTTGTCACTTAGTTGTATTTTTTTTGGAGCTTTGATCTGTTCTTTCTTTTGGGCAATGTATTTTTGTCTTGGAGTGCTTGTTACTTGGTAAGGGGCGGAGCCTTAGGTATTCTCCAGGGTGGGGCAACCCACCTCCCTGTGTGGTGGTGCTCTATGTGAGGGAAGGGTCCGAGAGGGAACAATGCAGCTTGCTTGGCTCTAGACTGGCTTTCAGTCACTCCCCCTCCCCCACTATCCACAGCAAATTGGACCCTTCTGGTGCTGATTCCCAGGTGAGTGGTTTTGTGTATGTTCTAGGACCCTGTGGGTCTCTCCAATGGACTCTCCTGCGAGGCTGGGAGTTTCTCCCACTGCTGCAACACCCACAGGTTTTTTCCGTCAGAGGTTTTGAGGCCTTATTTCTCCACACTGGAGCCCCGGGTTGTGTGGTCTGTCTTGCTTTCCAGTTGTTCCTCCCAGTTTATCTGCATGCAAATGTAGGACCACCCACTTCACCAGCCACCACCTCGCCTGGTCCTCCAGCCACTGCTTTGCCATGAGTAGTCCTCTCCACCCTGGCTGCCTGTCTCTGCCCCTCCTACGGGTCTGGATGAATGTTTCTTTAACTCCTTGGTTGTCGGACTTCCATACAATTCAATTTTATGGCAGTTTTCATTATTTTTTGTTTTTAAATTTGTTGTCCTTTTGGTTGTATAAAAAGGCAAAGTGTATCTACCGATGCCTCCATCTTGGCCAGAAGTTTTTTTTTTTTTAATAGTAGCCATTCTAATGGTTATGAGGTTGTATCTGGTGGTTTTGATTGGCATTGTCCTAATAGTGATGTTGAGCATCTTTTCATATGCTAGGCAGCCATTTGTATATCTTCTCTGGAGAAGTGTTTATTCCAGTTCTTTACCTATTGTTTAATCAGATTATTTTTGTTGTTGTTTAAAAACTGTTTAGCCCTGGCTGGTGTGGCTTAGTGGACTGAGTGCTGGCCTGTGAACCAAAAGGTCTCTGGTTCTATTCCCAGTCAGGACACATGCCGGGGTTGCGGGCCAGGTCCCCAGTTGGGGACATGTGAGAGGCAACCGATACATGTTTCCCTCACACATTGCTGTTTCTCTACTCCTCTTTCTCTCTCCCTTCCTCCTCTCTAAAAGTAAATATATAAAATTATGAAAAAATGTGTTTTTACAGAGTGATCTGTTGCAGACCGAGGTTTAGATCCTGCATTTGGGTTGATGTTTCTTAAATCTCTTTTAATCTATAATCACCCACCCCCCATGAAGTGGGCAGGAAGACCAGGAAGGAGGCAAAAACCCAGCTCTAGAGGATGGAGGCTAGATGGGAGGGGTAGGGGAGGTGGAATAGGGAGGTTGATGCTGAGAGTTTAAAAGGTGGAGGGGAAAAATGCAATACGGGTAGGAGGCAAAGAGATCCTGGGGGGCCGGGTGCAGGGGTTTGGAGCCCAAAGGACCTCTGGGTGTGAGTGTTCACAGGGAGGGGTGGGGTTGGACCTGATATCATTGACCCCACCACCTGGCAGTTTCCCAGGGAAGGATGGCCTGGCTGTAGTGCATGGGTCATCAGCACCTGTGCAGTAAGCACTTCACACCTTCCTGCTTCCAGTGGCATTGGGGTGTGTGCTACCTGCAGCCAGATTCTGTACCCTCCATCTTCTCTGGGCACCATCTGCCAAAGAGAGCACAGGTGGTCCCACTGCAGGAGGGTGACCACCTGCCCCTTCCACACCTGCCTTCCCCACTTGAGAAGTAACCCGTGGACTCTTGTTCGTAGGGAAGTACCTCCTGGAGCCTTACTCTCAGCCCTCTCTACGGAATGAAGTTCTTCCCTAAGGTTTGGACTTACCTGAGGTAAGTCTCCCTTAGAGTCTGAATCCCCCCAACCCATAGTCCCTCCCTGAAGAAAGCCCCTTTGGAACCCCACCCAGATGTACCCGCCTCCCCCCATGCCTTGCTCCCAGAAGCAGTGGAGTCCCCAAAGCAACCAGAAGCCAGTTGTGTCTCCACCGGAGGCCACATTCCTGTCTCCTGGCCCAGCCATCCTGGCTTGTGGCCCTGAACACCTGGTGGTCAGCATCAGGAAACTCTGAGGATGCAGCCACCCTGTTCCTGACACCCCCTCCACCCAGAGTGTTTTGCTGGCCCCCACAGGGCTCTACCCTGGAGTCCCCTCCCAATACCTGCAGGCTGAGCTGGAGCACTGCTTCAGAAGGTGCAGAGGCTACAGCAGTGCCTAGAACATCACCAGGCAACCAGCACAGCTGCACAGGAAAAGCTTGGCAAAGGGTGAGAGGGACCTGCCTGACCCACACAGCATGTGTTTTTGTTTAAGCTAGAGCCCAATATTTAAAAATCAGAACATTTCACCCGTGTTTTCAATTTTGGGCTTTTCTTGGGGGGAAAAATCAATCTGGCAAAGTAGTGGCTATTGCGCTTATTAGTATTTAAGTCCTTACTCTCTGCCAGACACAGAGTTAATAACTTACAGAAAACCCACTATGATTTTTATACTTGTCCCCATTTTCCAGATGAAAAAGCTGAGGCACAGAATGACACAGTAATTTGTCCAAAGTCAAACAGCCAGTATCTTGCAGAGCCAGGATTCAAACCAGGTGTCTCCTGTTAGCTCCTGTTGGAGTGTCCCTGTCTGGCCCCATATAGAGCTTGAGCTTGTGACCCCTCTACTAGAGTCCCCCATACCCTATCTAAGGCCCTTTCTTTTTTAAAAAAGGTTTTATTCATTTAATTTTAGAGAAGGGAAGGGAAGGAGAAAGAGGGAGAGAAACATCAATGTGTGGTTGCCTCTTACATGCCCCCAACTGGGGACCTGGCCTGCAACCCAGGCATGTGCCTTGACTGGGAATCGAACTGATGACCTTTCAGTTTGCAGCCCAGCACTCAGTCCACTGAGCCACACCAGCCAGGGCTGTGTCTCTCATTCATGTCCCGGTGTCCCTGCCCCTACATTTCTCCTATCCCCCATATCTATCTCTCCATGACTGTGTCACCCCACATCTCTTTCCCCGCTTCCCCACACTTCTTTGTTCCCCATGAATCTCTCTCTGGCTCTCACATCTGCTCCCTTGTTTCCCCATATCGCTCTCTCTTTCTACATCACTCTCCTTTTCCTGAAACCTACCTCCCCCCGGGCCTCCCTATTCCTCATAATTTCCTCACTCCCCTGTGTTCTCCATCTCTACCACTTCTTTTCTCTGGATCTAAGGAATCCCAGGCCTTCACCATCATCTGTGGAGAGCCTGACATAACTGTGGTCCTTGCCCAAGGTCCTGTACTTCCCACACTGCATGTCAAGCCTGAGCTCCTGGACACTCAGACCCCCAGTGCTAGGGACCAGGAAAGATGTTACTGGACAAATGACAGAAGACAGAGGAAGGGACTTGGTCCATCCCCACTATCCATCCTTGGACATAGCAATGACTCTCTCAAGGGCTCTGATCCCACCCTCCTAGGGTCCCCTTAAACCTTAGGGCCAAGCTGGGCTCAAGACCCCCATCAGCCCTGACTCCCTTGGGTACCAGGTACCTGCCACTCTCAGCTCAAATCTTTGCAGTCAGTAAAACAACTTCAAAACAGAACAAGGTTTGTTTTGTTTGGAGACAATTGTACCTGCTTCTGAAGAGCCTCTCAAATCCCTTGCCACTGGTTCCCACTGGTGCTGCACTGGGAACACAGCAGACAAAATCTTGTCTTTTTTTAAAAATATTTTATTTATTTATCTTTAGAGAGGAAGGGAAAGGAGAAAGGGAGAGAAATATCAATGTATGGTTGCTTCTCACGTGTCCCCTGCTGGGAACTGGCCCGCAACCCAGGTATGTGCCCTGACTGGTCATTGAACTGTGATCCTTTGATTCGCAGGCCCGTGCTCAATCCACTGAGCTACACCAGCCAGGGCAAAATCCTGTCTTCATGGTACTTACATTCTGCCTGAGTAAAAGATGAACTAATAACCTAATAAATGAGATAATTTTAGATTATGATAAATGCATTAAGAATGTATGAAAATGTAATGGGACGGGGAAGAAAAAAAAGTGTTGGAGAAGAAAATTCTCTAAGGAGACAACGTTTGAGCAGAGACCTGGATGATGAGAAGCCCTGGAAGGTATGTGGGCTGGATGTTCCAGGAAGGAGAGCCCCTGCAAATGTCCTACATCTAAGGTCATTAGCTGAAGGACCGTGTCGCTATGGTGAAAACGAAAGGAGGGAAGTAAGTGTCTGGGTGTGGTGAGGCGTGTGTACAATTTTATTGCAGAGAAGGTTTTACTAAGAAGGCATCAGTAAGTAAAATCTTAAAAGAGGGGAAAGAGGGAACCAAATATCTGGGGGAAGAGCATTCAGGCAGAAGGAAAAACCAGTGTAAAAGTCCTACATGGGGAGGAGCAAGGCCAGTGTGGTTTGAGTGGAGTGACTAAGGGGGAGAGTGAGAGGGGATGAGATTGGAGAGATGACAGGGGAAGATTCACACAGGGCCTGTGGGCTGTGGTTGAGAACATTGGTTTGTACCTGCAGTGAGGTCAGCAAGTGGGTGCTTCCAAGAGGAAGGCCCTGGTGTGATACTGCTAGGTCCAGCTGGCTGCATACAGGGTACAAGCTGTAGGGGAAGGGAGGAGCAGGATGACAGGGAGAAGTGCTGCCATGTTCCAGGTGAGGGAAGATGAAGGATGGACCCAGATGAGGGATGCCGGTAGGGGGTGAGGGATACAGTTCTGGAAATATTTTGGAGATGGAACTATGGGCCCTGCCCATTAAAAGGACGAGGGGTAGAAGACAAAGTTTCCCAGCCCTGTTCAGGCTGGAAATATTGTGGGCAGTGCAGGCCACAGCCAGGCAGGTATGACAGCCAAGCTAGGATAATGTATCCAGGAAGGCCTGGGTGACTCCAGGAGGCTTAACCTTTCTGGGCATAGTGAGTGCTGTGTGAGTACTATGTGATGAGAATGACAACAACGGTGACAGCAATCATGTCTCTAAGACACCCCTTACGTAGGGCGAGCATGGAGAAGGAGTCAGGTCTGAGATCTCACCGATAGAAAATACCCACCGTCACCAACAATGGGACCCCTACCTGCATTGGCCTGGTTTGCAGGCTTACGGGAAGGCTCCATCATGGGGGTGGGGAGTCAGAAAGCACCGTGCCGGCTTTACCAGTCCTGTCTTTTTATTTACCCTTGTCTGCACTTCACCTTTCCTTCTGTCTCCGTGTGTCACATCCTTTTCCATAGCCACCTCTTCCTCACCCCCGTCCTCCGTGCCTGTCCCCTTCCCCGCAGATCTTCCAGCCTGTTCATAAATACAAGCAGCCTCTCGGCATCTCCTCCCCCGCGGGCAAGTCGGAGTAAAACGGCGCATGCGCCTGCAGTGCCCCTCCCTCTCCCTCCCCATCCTTCCCATCGGTGTCCGTGCCTTGTCCCCTTCTCTCTGTCTCTTCCTCACCCATCACTTCCCCCAAAACTAACACCCCATTTCTCCACTACCCCCGCTTTCAGCTTTGGTCTCTAGCCTGGTCTGCGCAAGGTAAGATGGATATAGGGAGGCCTGTGGAAAAGGGGAGGGTCGAAGCGTAGTGCATCCAGAGATAAACAAACCTGGAGACTGGGCGGCCTAGAGTGAGGGCCCTGACGCTAGAGGAGAAGAATGGGGGCTAGGCCCACATATCAGAGTCCTCTAATGGGCAACGGATGACCTTATGTTTGCCCCAAATCCAGAGCTGGGGCCCTGGGAGCTTCCGTGGGCTCGGATTCCGGAGTCTGTGGGGTGCCCTCTTTAGCTGACCTTTGCCTCCACAATTTGCCTGAAGGCTGCCCCTCCAAGGGCCACTGAGGACCATGACTAAGACCGATCCTGCCCCGATGGCCCCGCCACTCCGGGACGAGGAGGAAGAAGAGGATGAGGAGGATGAGCCGGTTCCCGAGGCCCCCAGCCCCACCCAGGAGCGCCGGCAGAAGCCTGTTGTGCACCCCTCTGCACCTGCCCCCCTCCCCAAGGACTACGGTAACCACCTTCCCACCCTGGGATCCAGCCTGGAGCTTTTAGATAGCTAGGGAAGTCGGGCTGAGCTCTGCTGGTGGTGACTGTGGGAGGATTCTGGGGTATTTGAAGGTGGGCCCAAGGAGTATTAGCTGCTGGGTCCTTCCTTGCATTCCAGCCCCCCACCTTATTCATTCATTCATTCATTGGAGAACGGTTTCAGAATAAGCCTAGTCTTTGGCTCACGATACATCATTCAGTCATTTAGTCATTCAGCAGACATTTGTTGAAAGCCTACTATAGACCTGGCTCTGTGCTAGGAGCTGGTGGCACAGCATGGAACAAGACAGACCCAGCCTTTGCCCTGAGAGGACTCACAGGTCTCAATAATGACCACACAAATAAGTATAATTATATAAATATGTAATTACAAGACACGATGAGAATTGTGTTTGTGAAGAAACTGCAATAGCTTGTTAAGATATGTTTTCTCTGAGGAAGTAACCTTTGAGGGAGACCTGTGGATGAGCTGGGAGTTAATTAGGGAAGGGTCAGGGATAGGGGTCTCGGGAGAGAGAACTGCGGAAGTAAAGGCTCCAAGGAAGGCGGCTGTGGAGCTGAGAGGGTGGCGTCTTGGAGAAACTGAAAGTGTCTAATCATGAAGCAGTGTTTAACTACTCTGCGACAAGCCTTCTGTTGAGTGATAAAGATTGAAATTTAATGGTGAGCAATCCAGGGATGATCCCTTCTCTCAGGAAAGGAAAGACTAAATAACAAATGATCGATAAATCAGATAACTTAAGATTGGAGTAAGTGCTGTGCAAGAAAGAAAAGACAGAAACAAAAATAGAGAATGGCCAGAAGGCAGCAACTGGAGACGGAGAGGTCAGTGTGGGTCTTACGGATGAGGTAGCATTTAGGCTGAGACCCAGAGCATGAGGAGGGATCAGCTGTAGGACAACTGCAGAAAGAAAGTTCCAGACAGAGAGCAGCAAGTACAGAGCCTTAGGTTTGGAGCAGGACTGAGCTTGGAAAAAAAAGAAGCCCATGGAGCTGCAGTTAGGGAACAGTCAGAGTTGGAGTGAGGGGTTGGTGATGGCTAGATCTGAAAGGGGCTTAAAAGGCCACAGTGAGGACTTTGGATATGCTCTAAGTGTGACTGGGGGAGAGCATTTGAGGGATTGTGTAAAAGCAGAGGAGTGGTAGGTCTGATTTATGTGTTTAAAAGCTCCCTCTGGCTACAAGGTAGGGAGGGTGGGGCTCATCTGGAATTGGATATAAGAAGGGGCCTTTAGAAGACATTGGCTATGAGGGTCAGAATCTAAGGAAATGTCACCTACTAGAGGTGGATCAGAGAGGCAACTGGTTAACCTTAGTGTGATAGAAAAATAAGAAAGTAATCTGGGTGTGGGGGCAGGGAATCCATCCCGGAAACCGGAAAATCTCTTCTGGGCTGGATATGGCCAGGGCCTTTGACCTGGTGGGAAGTGAGAAGGTCTGGGCTGTCCCCCACCCTGCCCCTCCCCAGGCATGCTGCTTGTAAGACAAGCAGGATTGGCCACAGAAGGTGAAGGAATCTGGAAATGTGGTCCAGGAGAGACAGAGGGCTAAAGTGGACTTTAAGAGGAACTGATGTATTTGTTTATTAAATTTGTACATTAATTGAGCAGAGATTAACTGAACACCTACTCCCTGCCAGGTTTTGTGCTGGGCCTTGGGGATAAGGGAGGGACCAAGGCAGAATGGGAGTGTTGCACTTACATCCTAATGAGGGAGACTAGTGTGGGGGTGGGGGTGGGCTGATTGGAGGAAGGCAAAGGGAGAAAAATTGGGACAACTATAATAAGTAACAATAAAATAAAATATTGTGTACACACACACACACACACATGCACACACACATAAAAGAAGAACAAAGGGAAGAAGAGAAACAGAAGCAAAGAGGAAGGGAGGAAAGGAAGGAGGGAGGTGTAAACAAGTTAAGTAGTGATATGTGCTGTGAATAAAGAAATAAAGGTAGAAGATGGAGAAGGTAGAAGTGCTGATTTCAATAGAGTGATCAGGGAGACTTCTCTGAAGAGGTGACATTTGAGCACAGACTTGGAAAGCCTTGAGAAGATATGAGGGAAGATTGTCCCAGGCAGGAAAAACAGCAAGTACAAAGCCCCTAAGACAGGAATTTGTCTGCTGTGTTGGAAGGACAGAAAGAGGCCAGTGTGGCTGGAAGAGAATGAGTGAGGCCGTGAGGGGAGAGAACAGACGAGGCCAGTTTGTGTAGGACCTGTAGGTGGTGAGAAGGACTGTGGTCTGTATTCTGAATGTGACTGCAGCCAGGGCAGTGTTCTGGGCCAAGGAGTGCTGTTTCGTGACAGGGATTTTAAGAGACTAATTCCTGAAGACACCTGTGCGGCACTTCCCTGGGCTCTGTATCATCTGGTCATTCATTCCTCATTCACTCAACATGCACTGAGTTCCTGCCATAGGCCAGATCCTGAGCTAGGTGCTGATGTTACTACAGAGAGCAACACTCATCAGAGTCTAATCGGAGGAGCAGAAGTCCCTGTGGGCACCACCCTGGCTGGCCACAGGTTAGATACTAACCATGCATACATTTTATGTGGACTACACAGCATTTGAAAAATTGGGCAGATTTTTCTTAAAAACCTAGATTTCTTTTTTTATTTTTCCTCTGGAGATTTGACCAAACTCTCCCCATACTCCGTCAGGGCAACAGTGCACTGGCAGCCTCCTCAGGCACGCAGACTCCAGGGTGCTACCACTCTTTCCCACACTCTTTTCTTATTAAAGATTTTATTTATTTACTTTTAGGGAGAGGGGAAGTGGAAAGAGAGGGAGAGAAACATCGATGTGCTAGACATGTATCAGTTGGTTGCCTCTCACATGCCCCCAACTTAGGACCTGGCCCACAACCCAGACTTGTGCCCTGACTGGGAATCAAACCGGCAACCTCTTGGTTTGCAGGCCATCACTCAATCCACTTGAGTCACGCCAGCCAGGGTGACACTCTTGATTCCAAGGATGGTGTTTGCTGTTCTGTGGGAATTGCCTAGTCCTCCAATTTTGTAAGACATCCTGGGTGTCCAGATTTTTATGTGCAACCTCCTGACTTTGAAGGCCACATGGAACATGCCCGTGGCCTATGTGCCACTAGTGTGAGACTCTACCTTAGAGAGGGTCCAAAAGACAAAGACCTAGAGCCTCCCCTACCTCAGGGTGGAAGGAGGGCAGCTTGCCTGGGGTGACTTTAGACCTCTTGCCACCTCAGCCTTCACCTTCTTCGACCCCAATGACCCAGCGTGCCAGGAGATTCTGTTGGACCCGCAGACCACCATTCCAGAGCTGTTTGCCATTGTGCGCCAGTGGGTGCCCCAAGTACAGCACAAGATTGACGTCATTGGCAACGAGGTGAGAACACTGGGGAGGCCCGGGAGGGAGAGGATGGAATCCCTCGCGTGTTTGAGTAACCTTTCCTGGCCCTCTGGTCCTCCCAGATTCTGCGTCGAGGCTGCCATGTG
Source organism: Carollia perspicillata (assembly GCA_004027735.1). NCBI lineage: Eukaryota > Metazoa > Chordata > Mammalia > Chiroptera > Phyllostomidae > Carollia > Carollia perspicillata. Next base: position 23,776 of record PVKM010016484.1, read on the forward strand.
AATGACCGTGATGGGCTGACTGACATGACACTGCTCCATTATGCCTGCAAGGCTGGGGCCCATGGAGTTGGTGAGCGTCCAGGCCTCCAAACCATGTGCCCCAAAATCTAGGCCCCCAGACCCAACACCTTCAAAACCACCCAGAACCCTGGTCCTCGGACCCCCTCTGAACTCACAGCCTAAGATCCCAAAGTATAGTCCCTGAGGCCCGGGGCCTTCCCTGTGCCCTGGGCCCTTGCTCTAGAGGAGATCACACAAACTGACTCAGGCTGTGATGCAGGGGACCCTGCTGCGGCTGTGCGCCTCTCACAGCAGCTGCTGGCACTGGGTGCAGACGTGACCCTGCGCAGCCGCTGGACCAACATGAACGCTCTGCACTATGCGGCCTATTTCGACGTGCCAGACCTTGTGCGTGTGCTGCTAAAGGGTGCACGGCCACGAGGTGAGGGGGGAAGCCCAGGCTGGGGTCAGGAGATCAGGGCCCAGTGAGGGAGGAGGCCTGGAAACAGAAGGAGGGTGCCCCAGGTTGTGGGTGTGGGGTGTGGCGTGAAGAAGAAGGGATACCAATGGTGGAGTCTTGGCTGGGTAGGGAGGGGGACCAAATTGAGGAGATAGTGGGAGGCTGGTCATAGGAGGAATTGGAGCTGGGCCTCAGTGTCCTCTACCCTTGGGCAGGGCTGGACCTCATAGGGAGAGATGGGGTTGTGTGGGAGGCACTGGGGCCTGTGAGTTAAGAGACGGTTAAGAGATGGATTTCTGGAAGTTGGAAGGTAGGGGGATGCCTGGAGTGTCAAGGACACTCACCCAGATCTCTCTTCTTGCCCACCTCCCAGTGGTGAACTCCACGTGCAGTGACTTCAACCATGGCTCAGCCCTGCACATCGCTGCCTCCAACCTATGCCTGGGCGCAGCCAAATGTTTGCTGGAGCACGGTGCCAACCCAGCACTGCGGGTACTGCCACCCTGGCACAACACTGTTCTCTTCCTTCTCCTTCCTCCCCCATTCCTTTATAGGCCAGCAGAAATCTGCAGAGGATGAGGGGGGGGCCCCGACCACCTGTGTCTCTGGAAGCTCCCCAGATATTACAAAGATCATCTGTACATTCAGCAAATGAAATAATAGCTGACATTTACTTAGCGCTCATGATATGTCAGGGGAACTGTGTTACGAGCGCTATTTTACAAGGGGAAAACTGAGGCAGAGTGAGTGAGTGATTTGTCCAGGGTCACCTAGCAAGGAATATCTTTTCAGCCCTGGCTGACCCTGTAGCTCTGTATAGACAGACAGCATTTGGAGATCATGAAGCAAGCGGAGTGAGACCCTTGGCGAATGAGAGGGTTGGGCCCTACGTAAGTCCTCAATATGATCTTCAACCCCAACCTGTCCATTTCTAGGTCCTATCACCAGCTTACTCTGCGGCATCCCAGGCACAGGTATCTTGGGGTGCCACCTGTGCCCCTGAGGCTTTGCCTCACCTTCTTCCCATTAGCTCAGTTGGATCACTGACTCAGTACATAGGAGTCTGTTTTCAGTGTTTATCCCTCACATGGCTCCATTCCTGGCTGTGGGTCTCCAGGGCCATGGCCTCCCTGAAGGCATGACCTACAACATTTTAACTGTGAACTTCATTTCCTATCAGCTCCACCCCTAGCCCCACTTCCAATCACTTGACATTCACAGACTGAGATCTGAACCTTAATGCCTCTCCCCTTCTTAGTCCCATGTTGGCTTTTGCTTCACCTAGACCCGGGGTCTCAGGGCATGGGTTCAGTGGGGATACTGCCTATGCCACTGAGTCCTTGCTCCTGTCTTTCCATCGGCCCTCAGAACCGAAAGGGGCAGGTACCAGCAGAGGTGGTCCCAGACCCCATGGACATGTCACTGGACAAGGCAGAGGCGGCGCTGGTGGCCAAGGAGCTACGAACATTGCTGGAGGAGGCTGTGCCACTCTCCTGCGCTCTCCCCAAGGTCACGCTACCCAACTATGACAACGTTCCAGGCAATCTCATGCTCAGCGCACTGGGCCTGCGCCTGGGGGACCGTGTGCTGCTGGATGGCCAGAAGGTCAGGGACTGGATTGGGTAAGGGGAGGGCATGACTCAGCCATCATCCCTCAGAACTGAGTCCTTGGGCACCCTCGCAATGAGCCACACAGTTTTTATTTCACCTGACAGGTGTTCTATGAGTGCCTCTTTTGTGCTCCACTCTGGGCTGAGGTATCAGTCAAAGGGAGAAGACAGATTCCCCTCGACTGACAGTGACAGCCGAGAGCAGTTGTGACTGTCATGGGGAAGCACAATCAGAGTGGTCATTCAGCTCTGCTCCATCTGGGTCCCCTGGCCTCTGTGGTCCCCATCAGTCCTCACCACTGCTCCCAGAGTAGTCAGTACTTTGGGGGAAATGTACAGATCAGAACAATCAGGGGTGTGCCAGGAGATGTAACCAGTTGAAGATGAGGAGGAGTGAGCTAGGAAAAGAGGGTCTCTGGTAGGACAAGCAGGTGAAAAGGGCCAGAGGGCAGAGAGAGTCTTCATTCATCTAGGCATTCCAACTTGGATTCATTTGCTGGGGTCCCTCAGGCTCCATGCCTGACCCAGCCCATTCCTGGGGATAAAGGACTGTCAGCTCCAGACCTGCTCTCATGGAGCTTCGTTTCTAATGAAGGAGAGACAGTCAATAAAGTAGACCTATAGTTAGGATCACCTCTGTAGCAACATGGATTTTGAAAATCATTAAGTGTTTCGATTTAGTAAATGGTCCCTGGCTGACGGTGGAGGTGGCTTTAACTGGGTTCTCCCAGAGGGCTGCTCTAAGGAGGCGATGTCTGAGCTGAGATGGGAAGGAACTCACCCTGCGAAAACATGGAGATGGTAACAGCTGGTACAAAGGCCCCGCTGCACAGGAGGGAAGAACAGGTGCAGAGGTCAGCAGGGACTGACCACACCAGACCTGCAGGCCACTGGAAGAAACCTAGATTTTATTTCTTATACAGTGAGAAACCATAATAGTCATTATGTTTCC
>PVKM010016485.1:0-26778 GCA_004027735.1 Carollia perspicillata
ATTGATTGTAAAGGATTACCACTCTTAGGTATCATTCAGAAAGTAAAACACGGTCAATTAAACCATGACATGCCATTAATTATAAGATGCATTCTGATAACAGTGATACTGATTTTGAAAATATATTTTAGGAAAGATCAATTACAGCATATTATTATTCCCATTTAAAAATGGGATAACCAGTGACTGAAGCCCAGAAAGGTCTAGGAACTTGCCTGAGGTCACGCAGTTTGCACACGGTACTAAAGGATTTAAAGCCAAATCTGTCTGGCCCCAAAGCTTGCTTTTGAGCTATCAATCACTGTGCCATTTTGACCTAGAGTCATGTAGCCATTTGGTGGTGGGACTGAAACTCAAACTCATGCTTATTGGACTCCAGATTAATAATAGGAACAATTTAATTAGTATCTGTTATACGTCAGGTATACTGCCTGGAGGTTTATGGTTGCTATTTTACTCATAATAAACCTGTAACGTAGAGGATAGTCTTCCCGTTTTGCAGATAAATAAATGAAGACAATGATCTGCTGAAAGTCACAGAGCTGGTGGACAGCAGCGCCAAGATTTGACTCTAGGTCTTCCTGTTTTCAAAGGTACGTGTTCCACTACCCTATACCACTACTTGTTTTGTCTGTAGCTGAACTTTGTAAAAAGCACTCACAAAGGTGGGGAAATGCTTATCTAAAGAGATGGATTCCTGTTGAAGAAATTTTAGACATTGATATATAGGCATCTCATATTATACCACAAAGGCTATTACTCAGACTACTGCTCAGACAAGGGAGGTTTTTGTGTCTTTTTCCTCCAGTTCCCACCTCTGCTCAATTCTGTAAAAATACATAACTCCAGGAAGAACTCAGGCAGGGGCTTAACCTATTTGGGTGTGTAAAGCTCACTGGTGAATAGCAGGCCTCCAGAGTATAAACAAAGAAATATGAAGGATTCAGTACCCTTAAGAATTTATTTACTTTTGCACACTGGGCTTCACAGTTATCCCAGCTATTTAACATTATTGCCTCCCATCCCAGTTGAGGTTCTCCCACAAAATAGTTCCTGTGATAAGAATATGGGGGCAGGTAGTTGATATGGGAGATGATTCTAAGATGCCCAAGAAGTGATCAGAGGAAACAAGATGGAAGAAGTAGAACAACAAAGAGGGCATTCATGGGTGACTGACAGATGGGGCTACTGCTGGGCTCTCTCTCTGAGGAACACTGCAGACACAGCTCCGAATTATCATAAATTAATACAATGAGGGATGGGAAGCTGGAGTATTGTCCACTGACTTCTGTCTCATTGGCTGAGGATTTGCTCTTGGGACATAAATTCCCAATGCTTCTGAACTTCACCTATGTGCATTGGCATAAACTCCCATGGATATGGGAGAAAGCCTTCAGGTAGAGAAGCAGAGAGCTGCAGGTACTTGATGTGGGAAGCTGTCCAATGCAAAGAATTATCCGCCACAGCTGCAGGTAAAAATGTCTTGGAGGAATGAATGGAATGCACCTCAGCACAGTCTTCTCTACCTTCTTGCCATGGACCAAGTATCATGTTAGCATTTATTTGCATTACCCAACTCAGCCATTATGTACGTGTAAGTCTCCCTGATAAACTATATGTTTCCTGAAGTCAGAGACTATGTTTATTTGTCCCAGGCCTGTACCTGCAGGGACTGGCGCAGTGCTGCATCAGGCATGGAGTTAAAGGGAGGAGTGAGGGAAACAGTTACCAGTGCAATGGCGTGGAGAAGAAGCCTGTATAAACTTTTCCAAAAATGTAAGTGGAATTGAAGGGAGGTCTTCTCAAACACCGCTCTGGAACCCAGTGCTTCCATGGGGAGGACTGATTGCAAACACGACCGCAGTTCTCTTCTCCTTCCATAGCCTTATCCTTGCAGCATCGCTCACCTGTACTGTGGGAATGACCACGTGACTCGGTTTGGTGGTGGGGTGTTAGCATGCCCGACGCCAATGCAGGTTCCCAAGTGCTCTTACGGTTGGTCTAGGAGAACACACTTGGATTGGCCTGCAGGAGGATGAAGGACAAGTGAAGCAGAACCACGTTCACCTGGTTGAGGCCATAGACTAGCTGAGGGCCTGTAGATCCCAGATTTGTAAACGAGCCTACATAAAAGCCACAGTGCGGCCAGGAAGCCCGCGGCTGAACAGAGATTTCTGGGCAAACCCAGGTGAAATCCAGCCATGCTCATTCCCAAGCTTCCGAACCCTGCAGATACAGGAGCAAAATAAACATTGATGGTAGTGGGCCACCGAGGTCTGTGGTTGTTTGCAGAAGAGCACTGTTTGTCAATAAGTAATGGGTATAGCCCATCCAGAGTACATACGGGAATTAAACAGAAAGATGGCAGTGGGCTATAGAAAGGTAGATGCTGGGCAACAACCCGACAACTCCCTTTGGATCACCAGCCTAAAGCACATGTGATTGAAAGCAGGGCACCAATAAATGTACCTATTATTACATGTCATCAGCGGCTTAGGGTCACTTGTCACTGGTAAAAGCTGCGTGCATTTGAAATGGCTGGAGGTTAGGGCTTGCAGGGCTGAGAAGCAGTGTGAGATGGGGCTGGAGACACAAGCAGGAGCCAGACACTGATGGGTTTGGACGCTTTCCTGGAGTTATCAGGATGCTCCGGGGATTAATGAATGTCAGTTGAATGAATGTGATATTCTGGGAATGACAGACATTTCCTGGCATTACTCAAGAGTGAGTGGATCCCCCTTTTACCTTTTGAAACACTGGCTCTGTTAGCTGGTGAAAATGCCATCTGCTACTGTAAATTTTACAGGCCTCATGGGCTTTTTTATTATTTCTTTAGTAATATTTGCCAGGTTATGTAGCATATAATCAGAGACATAGGGCACCTTTAAATGGTGTAATTTTTCAAGGCAGGAAAGCTTCTGTTAAAGAGAAGATGGGAAGAAGACCAAATCAAATAACAATTATGAATAATACCCTACTCAGCCCATAACAAAAGGCTCTGGATTTTATAATATGTTCTTGCCAAAGGCCATGTGTAATATTTCCTTGTTAGTAGTTCCCAACCACTATGAAATCCACAAAACCTCTCCCAGCTGTTGAAGACTTACTTATTCTCTGTCCTTTTCCATTCTGGTGTATATCCATATGGTTTAGAAAATATGACTAAATTTCCCAACTTGAATGACACTAATAGTAATTTTGTAAGGCTTTGGAGAAAGATGTAAGGAAACCACAGTGCATATCTGTTTAGAAACTGCTCCGATTAATGGTTCATAGTGTTCCAAAGGTGAGAGGTGAGTCAAAACTATGGAATAGGCTGACTTTCAATGACCTGGTGATGTTGGGATTACATTAATAATCTGCATGAATTAAATTACATTAGAACTTGAAGTTTGAAAATAAACCATTAAGAAGGAATCAAGCAGGTAGACATTTACTTCTATCCCAAAAAAGATTTTCATAGCACTTTAAATGAATGTAGGAAAGTTATGAATTCTCCTCCTGACACACATGAGGTTATAGTAACATCTTTCTGCTCAAGTCAAATTTTTCTTGAGCAGAGAACAGAAATGTAAGACTATTTAGAAATATAAGAATGTTCTACCAAGAACAAAACACCATATGAGAAGTATCTTGAAAGTAACTGAGAAAATACATGGTACATTCACTCTTCATTTCCTTGGTGTTTCTAGCAGGCTGGTCGTGATCTCTACTGAAAGCCAACATTTACAGGGCCAGTGATGAAGCCAGAAAATGTGTTAGGCTCATGTATTAACTTATTAATTCTTACAACAATGCTTTTAAGTGGGTGCTATTTTTAATCTTACTCTACAGATAAGGAACTTGACATTGAGAAAGGTTATGTTGTCCAAATCACACGGCCAGCCAACCCGGCTGTGTAGGTGATTCTAAAGCTCATGATTTGATCACCACACTCAGATGTTAACTCCTTTGTTCAGTCATAAATTATATAAATGTCTGAACAGTATGCTGTACACCTTAAACCAAGATAAAATAATATTAAATGACAACCGTAATTGACAAATTAAAAATAAATAAACAAATAAAGGTAAAGTCCTGGTGACCCTTTAATTCCAACAAAAAGGGTCAGGGCTGTTTCCTACTGACTCTTGGAAACCTTCCTGTTAGGCAAAGCAGTTGTTGACAATAATAACTTGACAGAGCAGTCAAGAAGTTTTTTAATTGGTAACTCTGAAGATAAATCTTAATGAAAGTTATCTGACAACAGAACCATACTTATTCATTTAATAAGTCAAGCTCCCGTTAGACTTCAAATATATTCTGAACCTTGAGAGAGATGCTGCTTTCCATTGCTGTTAGACAGTATGTCTGGATTATCTCCAGAAAGAGGATGAACCATAGAGATGGAGAAGACTATCACATTTTGGAGCAACAAGAACAAGGAATCCATAGTCACACATATCTAGCTTCAAATTCCATCTCTGGGTTTTACCAGTCCTAGGACCTTGGGCAAGTTGCTTAGGTATCTAAGACAGTTATCTCATCTGTTTAATAATAATTATTTAAAAACCAAAGAGAAGGAAAGAGTTGATGAAATTAAGCTTGTTGTCAGGATAACTGAGACAATTTGTGTAAAACACGTGTCACTGTGCTTAATGTAAGTTCAGTACTCACAAATTAACACCCTTGTAGGCAAGGATGTGTTTAAGCAGACAGTCCATGAGCAGTGGTGTCAGGAAAGTCTGAGTTTCAATCTGGTTCTGCCACTTACAAGGCATGTAATCCCGTGTGTGTTAATATTTCTCAGTCAGAAATAATCAATCCTACCTTTCATAGGTTTCCTGAAGCTGAAACATAATAAATGTGGGATACCAATAACTTATTATTTTCTGGCTTCCATAATAAGTGGTACCTCTGTGAGTGTTATCTAGTGGAATATCAGCCATGCATTTCTGAGGGAGAAGAAGACAGGGCAGGAAAGTCAAAGGATCCTTTTGCTTTTTAAGACGCTCCATTTTTCTTGGCATAGGCTGAGCAGAGGTCACTGGTTGGCATCTGCACAGGATGCCTGTGGTTCCACCCACTCGACCCACCCTGCCTTTGGTCCAGTCTCCAGGACCTGCATTTTTGCCTGTCTCTGTGGCTACCTCTGACCACAGTTGGAAAAAGTCCAGCCGGCTGGGGGAGCCTCGTGTGTGACTCTGTGTTCCTGGGTGCCTGCCAGTAGACTCGTTTTGCTGGAGGAATGTGTACTATGTGCTGAGATTCTGTGGGGCCTCAGGGTAAGAAGACATTCAGGGCCAAGGGGGCCTGGAGCTGGGGAATGGAGAGTAGGTAGCAGGCTCTTCAGCCAGGTCTTTACATGGAAAGAAACACAGACATCAGTCCAACCTGAAAGAATTTTCTCTGTTCTGAGTCAGAGGGGCCGAGAAGCATCTACAAATAGAACCAGTGACCAAAGAAGACAGTTAAAAATAGGAAGATGGGGAATCTAGAATGAAATCATTGGAGTTTGAAGCAGGGTTCAGTTCCTAGTTGTGCGAACTTGTGTGAGAATCTTTATCTCTCCTCCTCGGTGAACTGGGTATTATAGAATTGGAAACACCATAGACCCATTTTGAAGATCAAATAAAACATTGCAAGAGACTTGGCAGCAAAAATATCAACCCAGCAATATGTCTGTCAGTGAGGATTTCAGAAAAACATACATTCAGTTATTACCGGTGGAAATATAAGTTAATGTAAATTTCAATACAAATTGTATAAGTATTGTTAATAAATATATATGTAGATATTTATGGATTAAATGTAAAATACTCAAGTACATATGCAATTCTATTCAGAAATCTCTCCCCTGTGAATCTACCCATAGAATAGCAAAACATTACTACCTATAAGTATATATGTATAAGTATTGGGGTGACTGGCAGGTGGGGGAAACAACCTACATTCTATAAGTAGATATGTATAAGTATCTCAATCACAGCCTTGCTGGTAGTGAACAGAGCAAATTGCCAAGAACTGGAATGGTCAATACACTCCAGTATAATTAAGACTGTAAGAATTAAGTGGAAAAGTTTTGCAACTTTTTCTTGATGTTGTTTCCCTTTTCTGCTACCATTCCAGTTCTTTACTTTCTTTTGCACTAGCACTCCTTAAAAGAGCATTGTTTCTGCTCCCTGACTTCCACTCTTCTCCCTGTGCTTCCTGAATCTGCCACTGTTGTCCCCACCCCTCCATCAAGGCTGCTCTTGCACAAGTCATGAAGGCTGAATTCTTCCAGAATCCTCTGCAGCGTTAGATTTATTTGATCACTTCTGGAAACATTTCCTTCACCCGGCTCCTAGGAGATTGAAGACTCTTGGTTCTCTTGCTACCTGACAAGTTAATCCTCCTCAGCCTCTTCTGATTTTTTTCTTTGTCCCCATCGAGTGTCCCAGAGCTCAGTCCTTGGTGTTCCCTGCCCTAGCTAGACTTGCTTTCTGGGTGATCTTATGCAGACTTAGGGTTTAAATAACAACTGTTGCTCACAACTAATAATTTATATCTGGTACATAGGGTTTAAATAATTGTAAAAAGATAGAGGAAGGCAGGGAGGGAGGGAGAGAGGGAGGGAGGGAGGGGAGAGGGAAGGAAGGGTTGTTTACTTGAAAAGCTGTGCTCCACAGGAATTTTTTAAAAAAAACCTAAATATAGGAGCATGGATAGTGAAGTACAGATAATGTGGGTTCAAATCTAGAATCTTTTACTTTCAGGCTGTGTATTTAGGGTAAGTTATTTAATTTCTTCATACTTGAATTTCCTCCTGTAAAACAGAGACCAGAACATCTATTTCACTGACAGAGGATAGTTTAGAGAGCTAAATATGCTAGTACATGTGAAATAATCTAAAAAATTGTAAATATTTCTAAGTATTGGCTTTTATTATACAAAGTTAAAACTATATACCTAATGGAAGGCCTTTTAAAAGGCTATCCTAATGACAGAGAATTAAACAAGACTGTAATATGCAAACCATAGAGTGGAATGATTACCCACAATTCTGGATACAAACTTGGGTAGGATACCTTGGACAATGTTAACAGTGAGTGACATGTTGGGAAGAGATATATTTAATGTTTGAAATTAAGATGTTAATTTCAAAAATATATTTAACTTCAAATTAACAGGTTGATCAGGCAACAAGCAGGAAAATGTACAATGTGACTAGATAATTTACAGGAACCTAAGTCCAAATGTCTGAAGGGTACATAAAAATGTGCACAAGCTCATTAGAAATATCAGGACTAGACATTACAACAATCAGATACTGCTTACACTCATTAGAATGGCAAAAAATGGACATGTTAGAAAAATTAATTGATGTCAAGACTTAGAGGGCATGAATTTTTGCACACCATTGAAGAATAGTAAACGGAAACAATCATTCTGAGAAGCAATTAGGCAATATTTAACAGAAATTGTATTTCTTGTCCCTGTAATCCAGCCAACCCTATATATATTTTTTCCAGGACAATTCTTGCAAATATTCTTAAAGGACCATGTACAAGCTTGTCTTTGTAGAGCGTTATTTTTGGTGGCAGGGGACTGGAGGCAACCACGATTAACCCCCAAGGAAATAAGCAATAGATGCCAACTAAGAAACTATGAGCTTCCATAAGAACTACAAATAGATGTCCACAACCACATGGGTAGCTTCACACAAAAGGGTGCTGGGTTTGATAAAGAAGATGAGTCTATATTACAATATAATATCATGTAAACTAACAGACTAACATACTAAACAAAACATGTTAATATTTAAGGGCATATGTGAAGTACCTTATGTTGGGGATCTGTGGACCAGAGAATGGGATTCGGCACCAGAGGACTGGGGAAAGAGGCGAATTAAACTCTGCTGTCACCTGCAGTGAGAGATCATGTCATTGTGCTGAGGATGAGAAGCTAAACTCTCCACATAAATCTAATTTAGAAACAAACAGCAGAAAGATGTAGTTTTATTACATAAACATGATATAAAAACATTTCAAAATACATATGAAATGATCTTTATCCATACATTACAGCATGCTAGAAATAATGAAAGAAATTAAACATCCTTGACATTAAAAAGAAACATTATTAGTATTCTTGCATCATCTTTTCTTGGAGTTATATTTAAAAATCCATCAGTGTTCAAAAGGAACTTCAATTTTTTATTGCCCCAGAATTATATGTTTCTTTGTAGTTGCATAGTTTGCAGATGTTTCTGTACATTTTGTAAATGGGCCAGGCCTGAGAAACCATATATGAAACTCAAGTCAGCAGACCAAATGCCTGGAAGAGACAGCTGATGGCTTAAATACGCATATTCAACCACCATGAGAGAGATTTGGTGGGTTGTTGCACAATCGTCCCATCATCTGCCACTCAGTTTTATCACCCCTTCTAGACGCTTCACTAATGAAATTGTTCTCAACTTCACCAGGACACCTCTCATCAGACACTTAGATTTATCTCCTTCAGTTTCTGCAACTTTTCTTTGCCTTGGTGCACTGGCCAAGTTCTACCTAGTCTCTCTAAAAGTAATCTGCTGTAATACTTTCCAAGGTGTTCCCTCCATTAAAAGTGGTGTGTTCAATAAAATCTTGGCTTTCTTCTCCATCTGGAGTCATCTGGATACCCAACCATTTGGCTAAGGAGACAGAAGTTACTCTATCCAACTGGAGGAAATATCACCTGTAAAATGGAAGAGGTGATTTTAAAAATCTTTTATGAGGCTTCTGGGAAAACAATCACGCTCGAAGAGCTCAGGATCCTGTGTGCGAAGCCTGGTGTTTAATCACCTATGCATTCCTTTCGTGGGATTCACTGAAAGACTATTGGCCTATGGACGAGACCAGTAGACTGGCCAATGTTCACATTCATTCTTCCCTCCGTTGACAGCCAAATAAATGTTCAGAGTTCTTCCCAACAGAGGCTACACACCTCATACACACATTGCTAAGAATAATTCTTAGATTTATGGGTTTTCGCAATGCCAAGTTTAGTGTGTCTGTATTTGTGTACGTGTATGACAAAATATCCTAGAAGTGGTAATGAGGTTATTGAAGTCAAGTTTTGTTGAGCAATCCTGTACAAGTTTCAGGCTGCTTATAAAGGATAATTTTACAGAATATGCATTACAGGTAAGGTTTTGGATGAAGAAAAAGTAGACTCCCTCAAAGTAGCCATGACTTATGAGTTCCACAAAAGAAACTGGAGCATTTTCAAACCTCACTAAGGCAAAAAGGAAGACTAATTCTTTCTGTTCATTTTGCTTACAGGTAATATAAAGAGTAAAGGGAAGAGAGTTGATATTCAGAAAAACTCTAGCTTTGGAATAATCCCTATAAATGCATGGCATGGTTTAATTCTCACAGCCATCATGTGAGGTAGGAAGTGTTATTTCAGTTACATAGATGAGAAGATGCTGTTTCAAACAGGGGAAGTGACTTTCCAGTGAATACACCACTTGAATTGTGTCAGATTAGAAACTTCTAGAGGACAGGCACTATTTCTGTCTTTATCATTGAACTTGCAGGATTTAAACCAATCTTAACTATGGACCTCCATCAATATTTGTTTATGAAGTAATGAGTGAATAAATGGTTAAATAATTAAATGAAATGACTTAAGTTAAACTCTTTCCACTGCCCTTATTATATGAAACTTCAATGGTCACAGCTCATGGAGTTTAGTACATTGTTGGAAATGAAGACTCAATGGAAGTCATCAAACCAAACCTTAACTTATTGCATAAACTGAAGCCACACAGAGCATTTTGTTATTGTTGTTGCTTTGTTTTATTGTTTTTGCATCACTGTGATGAGCAGATACCACTTGTTCCTGCTTCCAGTGGTTATACCAAGATATTCCTGTTGAGATTTTAATAGCTCTATCTCATGGGGGGGGGACTTATTTATAAAAGGGAATAATTTTTAATATATTTCCCAAGAAAGCTTACTATGAACTTTGCTTAAAATATAGCTTATTAATGACAGTTTTTAATAAGATAACTCTGCACCTCTATAATGTGGAGAAAAATATGCTCTAGAAAGTTACAATTAGTCAAATAAGTACATGATACTATCTCTTCTTGTTTTAATGTGTGCATCTTTGTTTATAAATTATTCTGGCCATCTTGTCTTGGTACTTGGTTACTTTTATTGTATTCTGTAACTTGGCTATTTGTATTTTCTGCCTAGTTTTTCTTTGGGGGGTATTTTTTTTTAATTAGCAGATTAATTTATATTCTAGCTATCAAGTCCTTTTTTTTAATTTTAAACATAGGAAAAAACTCCCATTATATTTACAGTTTTATTTTTCACATTTGTGCCTCTAATCATTCTAAAGTTCAGTTTTATTTTTGTAGTGTTAAATGGAAATCTAGATTCATTTTTCATGTTAAAATAAACCAGTATTTGGTCATACCATTTACTAAAAAAACTGTCCTTTTCCCATTAATTAGTTGTGCAAACTTGACCAAATATTTAGATCTCATATATTAATAAGTATCTCTCAGAGATATTGATTATCTTCCATGAGTCAATTTACCTATTATTACAACAGCAAAACTGTTTTTATTACTACGGTCTTCCTGCATGTCTTAATACCTGGTAAGGTTTAGCTTGCCCTCTTTACTATTTTTAAGGTTACTTTAGCTGTTTTTAGTGCATATAAATTTCAGGTTTACAAGTGTACAAAAATCATCCAAGTGGAATTTTTACTGGTCTTGCATTAAATTTGTAGATTAGTTTAGAGGAGAATTGATATGTTTAAAATGATGTTATTTCATCTAGAAGCATGAAAGTTTATTTATTCAAACAATCTTCTATGTCCTTTATTAGAGTTTTAACAGTTTGTCCACAGAGATCTAGTTATTCTGATTAATTCCTAGATATTCTGAGGCATTAAGGAAGATTTTATTTTTAAACATTTTTGTTAGTTATTCCTTGTATAAAGAAACAACATCGATGTTTGTAGGGTGATACTGTACAGACATACTTGTTGAACTCTTATTAAACCTACTGGTTGTCTATTGAGACAATCTATTGATTCCATTACTTTTTATTGTCATTCCTTTCATTTACACACACACAGATACACACACTTAAGAATACATAATTGAGTATGTCCTTGGCATTACTACTTTGCACAACCTGTTATGTTTTATAAGAATACAAAAGTTTTTATTTTATCTTCACCTATTTCTTCTTCAATGCTCTACTTAATGCAGTTCAAAGTTTCTGACCTTTATTATTTGCCTTCTCTCTAATGAACTTCTTTTAAAATTTCTTGCAAAGCAAGTCTGCTGGCAACAAATTCTCTTAATACTTGTTTGTCTTAAAATTCCTTTATTTCTCCTTTACTCTTAAAAGGTCGTTTTGCAAGGTACCAAATTCTAGGTTGGTGGGGGGGTTTCTTCCAATATTTTAAATATTTCACTCCACTCTCCTCCTGTTGCATGATTTCTGAGAATAAATCAGATGTAATTCCTCTACAGGTAAGATATTTTTTCTCTCTGGCTTCTTTCAGGAGTTTTTTTCTTTACCTTTGATTTTCTGTACTGTGAAAGTGATGTGCCTAGGTATAATTTTTGCCATTTATTCTCTTGGTGTTAAATAGCAATGATAGAACAGTTACACTGCCCTAAAACTCCCAGTGCTCCGATCTCTTTGTCCTTCCTCCCTTCCACGGAACCCCTGGCAATCACGGAATTTTCTGTCTCCATAGTTTTGCCTTTTCCAGAGTGACACGATAGTTGGAGTGACATTACATATCCTTTTCAGATTAGCTTCTTTCACTTATAAGTATACTCCTAAGAATCTCTCATGTCCTTTGTGGCTTGATAACTCATGTCTTTTACCACTGAATAGTATTCACTTGCCTGATGTAGCACAGTTCATTTATCTATTCGCCTTTTGAACAACATCTTGGATAAAGCTGCTATAAATGTTCTTGCACAGGTTTTTGTGTGGAAATGAGATTTCAACTCACATGGGTATATACTAAGGATCAGGGCTGTTGGATTATATGGTAAGAGTATGTTCATCTTTGCAAGAAACTGCCGAACTGCTTTCCAAATTGGCTGTGACATTTTCATTCCCACCAGCAATGAATTAGAGTTTCTGTTGTTCCACATTTATAGCAGCATTTAATGTTGTCACTGTTCTGAATTTTAGCCATTTTAACAGGTGTGCAGTTAGATCTTGTTGTTTTAATTTGCAATTGCCTAATAGACATATGCTTTTGAGTATCTTTTAATATGTTTATTTGCCA
This sequence comes from Carollia perspicillata, assembly GCA_004027735.1. Taxonomy (NCBI): domain Eukaryota; kingdom Metazoa; phylum Chordata; class Mammalia; order Chiroptera; family Phyllostomidae; genus Carollia; species Carollia perspicillata. Next base: position 12,283 of record PVKM010016485.1, read on the forward strand.
TCTGTATATCTTCTTTAATGAGGTGTCTGTTCAGTATTTTTGTTCTTTTTAAAAAAACTGAATTGTCTGTTTTTTATTGTTGACTTTTCAGAGATGTTTTGTATGTTTTGGCTACCCATCATTTATCAGATACAGGTTTTTGAAAGATTCTTCTCCCATTCTGTGGCTTACCTTTTAATTCCCTTAACTTCATTTATTGTTTATAGAATGTTTTTATTGATGCTTACCTCATATAACATGAAATTCACCATTTAAGAATACATACTTCAATGGCTTTTGGAATACTTACTGTTTTTTTTTTTTAATTTTCTAACAAGACAAAATTTCATCTGGAATCCAACCTCAAAATAAGTTTTCAATGTTGGTGGAAAAAAGCTCACTGTGTTTGGCTGAGTGAAAAATGGCACATATACATTTATAAGGCAACTTCCTAAGGAATTTCCAAAGGTAGTATTGATAATGCAGGTTTCTCTCCTTTGCACACTGATGATAGTGTATCTCTACCTATATTTTCTGTCTTCCTCTTTCTTCCTCCTTCTCAGCCCACAAGTACATGTGCATACTCAGACACTATTTAATTGTTAAAATGACCAAGTGACTGGCAAGTTTCTATTATTGTATACTTACAAGGATGAGAGGACAAAGTGAGATTGAAAGTAGATTTACCTGTTGCTTAATACTAAGATTTCTAAGGTAACTATTCTGTTACATTTGTATATGTGTGTAGAAATATGTGTGTACCTGTATTCAAGGTCTATCCAGAAGGTATCCAGCTATGTAATATGAAAAATAGAGACATTTATTGAAGATACATGATACGAAAAATATTGTACATAGGACAATGATTCCTCAGTCCCCTTCAAGGTAGGCACCTTGGGACCTCACACAGTTCTCCTAATCACTATCAGCTGCCCCGTTGTATTTTCCTGAATCTCATCAATGGTCTGAAATCTCTTCCCTTTCAAAGGTGATTCTAGTTTTGGGAAAAGCCAGAAGTCACAGTGTGCCAAATCTAGGATGTGGGGCTAAGTCACCTGGATGATCTGATGTTTTGCCAAGAAGTTCTGCATGAGACATGGTGCATGAGCAAGTGTGTTGTTATCATGAAGCTGTCAATCATCAGTTGCCTGTAGCCACAGCCTTCTGAATCATCCAAGTAGTTTCTGCAGAGGAATGTTCAAGCTTAATGCAAAATTTGATGCGGATTTGTTCTACTTGCTCCATCATTTTGAATGCAATGGCCACATAGTACACATGCTCACTAAATGGCATCTACAGGCCCCACTGACTAGTTCAGTGAAGTCATCATTGTTTGCTCATGCTCATTTCAGTCCACTCTCCTTGGCTGCCAGATTACATCAACCTCATGCCATCCATTCTCATTATATTAACAATGGCTAGACTTTTTCTAGATAGACCTCATATATGTTTTAAAGTATAGGTTTTATTATCCTTTAGGTCTGGCAAAGCCAACAGAATAGGAGGTGACTAGCATTGCAAAGACAGTGTGTTATACTCACATACCTTAAGAGGAGGGACCATACCACTTCATGGTAGCGGGTGAGGGCACACCTGAAGAAGTACTGCAGTTAATCAGGAGGCAGAGAATGGGGAAAACTGTGGTGAGAATATTTACTGTGTTTCTTCAGGAGGGAATGGGTGAGACCCAGTAGGCAGGTTTAAAATGGCCTGGTTCTAATAATTTCAACAACCTCTAGGGTGTGGAGACTGTCCCACTTGATTGATACCTGGTCCTGGGGTTATTAGGGCAGGCAGAATGTGGCTTGGAATGTAAGAGCTAGATAAAGGAGATGGTTGGGGGTATGGAGTCTGGATTGGTTAGTTTGCATATAAAAGGTACTCTCATAGCCCAGTTATTTGCAATTTCTAGAAATTAGCTAACCCTGCATGAGGCAGCCCCTTGAGAGCCAGTAAGGCCTCAGGATGTCAAAATATAAAAAAACACGGATTTAAAAATACAGGATTAATACAATGTATATAGACATAAATATGCATCTGTGTTTATGCATAGGTACACATACATATGTATTAGCCATAGTCATATAATTATATAATCATGGTTAGGCTGAGCAATTGAGGATGACTTTTCCAGTGATGACAGCTGTCTAAACATGGGATCTGACCTGGCAGTTCCCTAACATCAGCACAGTATGCTATCTACCATGTAAGCCATTTTGCTTGTGGTGTGAGCTTGGCTTTGAGGGGTGATAACTGTCTGGCAGAGGGTCAGTGCCCAGAGTTCAAAGCTGCGTTGTGCAGTTTCAGTGAGAGCAGAGTCCTCCTGAATGTTCTGCTTCCATAGTTAGAAGGCTTGGCAAATATCTTACAGAATGGGAAAAAGAGGAGAAGGAAGAAACTACACTTCTAGAAATTATGACTTAGATTAGTTTTAAATCATTGTGTTCTTGTTTAACTTGTTTTATAAGTAAAAGGGCATTTTTTTGTGGTTATCATTGTAGCTGATGGTGTACTTCTAATAAATACAATGATCTATTTTAAAGGTGTGTGCCAGAGGCTTCTTTGCAAATGTGCAGAATTCCAAAACATAAAGCTAAAAAAATCTTACAACAAGTTTAAGTACTCATTTTATAGACACAAGGAAATTAAAGTAAAATACCCTGAAGACTCATGTTTGATGAAGACATTGTGATATTAGAGGCAAGGTATATGGCTTCTCTTCCTGCACCTTGCTATAAATATTTAAGGAAGTGTTTCACTATTTTTGCCTTCATATTCTGTCCTTGGCTTTCCTCTCCTTCAGAAGCTTTTATATGCCCAGCCAAGACAGCCAAACCAACCTAGAAGCAGTCCCATAAATGTGCCACAACAGGCCTAGCACCACCCATTGAAAAGACTATTCTTTACCCACTGGACAGTCTTGAAACACTTGCTAAAAATCAACTGACCACAGGTACATACATTTATTTATGGATTCTTAGTTCTATTTCACTGATCTATATATATTTTATTGTGCTTTGTAGTAAGTTTTAAAATCAGGAAGTGTGAATTCTATTAGTTTGTTGTTTTCCTGGTTCATTTTGGCTATTCTGGGCCCCTTGCAATTCCACATAAATTTTAGAATTTGCTCATCAGTTGAAACAAAGAAATTAGCTGGGATTCTAATAGTTACTGCATTGAATCTGTAGATCAGTTTGGAGAGTGTTGCTATCTTAACCATATTAAGTTTTTTAATCCATGAATTTAGGATGCCTTTTAATTATTTAAGGCTTCTACAATTTCTTTCAACAGTATTTTGTAGATTTCAGAGTACAAGGTTTGGACTCATGTTGTTAGATTTACTTCTATGTATTTGATTCTTTTTAATGTTACTTTAAAGGAATTTATTTTGTCAATTATATTTTTGGATCATTTATTACAAAGGTATAAAAATACAATTGACAGTTGTATATTGACCTTGTATCATGAAATCTTACTCAACTGGCTGACTAGTTCTAGTTATTTTTTAGTGTATTCCTTGGGATTTTTTTATATACAAGATCTCCATCTGCAAATACAGATCATTTTACTTCTTCCTTTCTAGTTAGGTTTGCCTTTATTTTGTTTTCTTGCCTATTACTATGATGAGGACTGACAGCACAATGCTGAATAGACGTGATAAGAGAAGATGCCTTGTCTTCTTCCTGAACTTACAAGAAAAGAATGCATATGTAGTTAGTTGTGAGCTTTCCATCAAAGCCCATTTTCAGGTCGAGGAAGTACCCTTCAATTCCTATTTGTTGGCTGCTTTAAATCATGAAGAAGTGTTCGATTTTGTCTTCTTATGTACTTCTGTAATTATTATATACTAGCATTTGCATATACTAATCATTCATTAGGTAATAAATGCAAATTATATATGCACAAAGGAATAAATAAAATTGAAGTTAAATGAGGAAGTTATTTCATGAATTGCTAAAAGGTAAAAAACAGATTATATGTAACTGATTGCACTTCTTTAAATCTTCATTTATTATATAGTGTAGAGAAATATTTAAATTATAACATGTTATATATCTGCAGTTTCAAATCAAACCTGTAGTAAATACAAATCATCAGCATTTGAGAAAGGATGCTATTTTTTTAATACAAGGTGCTTAACCTGAGACCACCATAGAAGCAACACTTTTTATCCAATAAGTACTTATCCTATTTGCAAATCAAACTTACAAAGAGATATAAAACCCTTTGATTTCTGCTATACCAGTCAAGAGAAGGCTCAGACTCAGGCAGGAATAAGGCTATTGGTTTACAAAAGAACCTCTGTGTTGTAGTCATTTGTGAAGAAACTTAGTGCTCTTCAAGAAAGCAGTCCCCGGTGAAAGCACTCCTTATTTTTAAACAAATTGCTTTTTATCCTTTATTTACTTGTGGGGGGTGACTTCTAAGATTGTCCAAATACAAAGGCACATTGCTTCTCTTAAGTAGCTAATATGAAATGTATCCAATTACAGTCCAGCCTGCCTGTAACTCTTCAGTCTAGAAATGCATGTTGCTCACAGTAGCAGAGGGGCTGGCCAAGGGAAGAATGCATCTGTTTGCACTGAATGGAGACAACTCATTGTTTTAAGGGACCAGCTGGTTTCCCTTTAGTGTTCTTGGTATTGCAGGAAATATATATTGAACTTGCATTTCCTCCCTGCTCCCTCCCTTCCTCTCCTCCTTTTCCCTCCTTCCTTTCTTCCCTGTTCCCATATTCCATTCATCTCTCTCTCTTCTTCCTCTATTTTTTCTGTTCTTTCAATGTTTATAGTGTCTCTAGGTTATGTATAGCCTCACATTAGACACCATGAACAATAAAAAGCAGAAAACCTAGCTCTTAATCTTGTTTCTCTATATGGATAGAAACAATAAATATATGCACAAAAGGAGAAATTGTATAAAATAAACTTATAAAAGTGAGTCCATATATCAACTTTATAGCAAGGGCAATAACTGATTCGAGTTGAGAATAACTTATGGGGGGGGGGTGCTGCTGAGTAGAGAGATTCTAGAGCCGGGAAGGTTTTCTAATCACTTAAGGATAGGGCCAACTGGACTTTGAAAAGCATTAATTAGCTTAAGTACAAATTAGCTTAAGTAAGGTGTCTTCTTCTTTTCCCTGATAGCTGTCCAGAAAAAAATTGCAACTAAATGGGACACACTACATTGGAAACTGATCCTGGTGACAGAACTTCCCATTATAAAGAGAATGGCTATCTAACTCATTTTCTAGACTGAACCCTGTTTCAGAGTGAAAAAAAAGATGGTCTTAATAATTTCAACAGAGAGACAGTCATAAACTTGATTGGTCCTGGGCAAACCAGAATGAAAGGATAACCTAAAGGATGTTGGCGGATGATTTCTATTTTTCTTTGGGAGATGGGGGTAGCGGTGAGGACTGGAAACTTATTCCAGTTTAGGCACAAGCACATTGTACTTTTTCCCACCCTGAATTTTGTTTTTGTTATTATTTTCAAAGTTTGGATTCTATGACAAATGATACACTCTTGGAGTCACTCTCTTCTCCGAGGGATCCTGGGTCATTCTAGGCTAGAGAAAACGAGGAATGCAGCTCTGACGGTGGTGTCCCAGGAAGTGATGAGAGGCCAACGTGGCTGGAGAGAAGGGAGCCAAGGAGAGACAGGTGAGCGGGAGCAGCTCATGGAGGCCTGCTTCTCCACCTCCCTCAGAACGCAACAAATCAGGGGCGAGTGCTACATTTATGTCATTCCGAGCTGAGTGCAGAGCCTGCCTTTGCTCTTTATGGGCTTTGTACTCTTGAACAGATTCAACTTTCTGCCTCAACCTCTTTAACCTGATCGTGTGGATGGTAATAGAACCTACTACCCCAAGAAACCGTGAGGTTTACAAGTACTACATGCAGGGTTACATGCAGGTTTTTAGAATGTCAGCAGGACATAAAGTAAGTGTCTAAATGTTCAAAAAATGTTGATTAATATTGTTATTCATCTCAGTGAGTGGTTTTCCTAAGGAAAAAAATAGGTCAGATCTAGGGGTTGATTATTCAGATTCTGGCACCTCACCCTGAGTGTTTCCCTCACTTCTGGTTCTTCTCAGTACAGAGATGACTACTTTTTTAAAGATCTGTTGGATTCTGGATGGGTGTTCATACACGTAGGTCAAGTAGCCTACTCTGAAGTTGTCCACAAACACACTTCCAGCTTTACTTTTCAAGTACTGAAGTACTGGGTTAGAGGCCTGAACTCTATAAAACCACATACATGGACCTCAAGTTCATGAAACTATCTGGGAATCTCTCCAGAGTTTTGTCCTTCAAATGATTAAAAAAACTCAACACCTACTCTGAACAATAATAACATAACCAACAACAACACTGATAACAATGAATTGCAGCCATTGTTTATTGAGTCTTCCTTTTGTGCCTGCTGACCACTGTGCGGGGTGCTTTCAAGAGATTACCTTATTTAATTCTCAAAATCACCACAGGAGTTTAGAGAGTTTAGGTAGCACAGCTGGGGTGTGGAGGATGGGAACTGGAATCCAAGTCCAAATCACCAGCACTTCTGTCTATGCTATGCTGCCTCCCCATGGGCAGAAGTGGTTCTAGGCCAACAGCAGATATTTCAGTAGGAGAGTCATCAAAGCCTCCTTAAGCCTTTTAACCTACAAATCCCCACAGGAATCACTCAGCTGATACCTCTGCCTCTGCCAAAAGGGAAATGTCTCTGCCTTCCAGTGATCTGGATTTTCCTAGTGCTTATATCGCTGACAGGAGGTCACAGGAAGCAACCTAGGAAAGAGCATCCCCTTCAAGCCAATGAACCGCTACAGAGGACATTAATCCGGGGCTGCAGGAATGATACTCCAGTGACCCGACATGTGTGGTGCGTGGCTGAAAAGATCTAACCTATTTCCAGAGCATGACTTTCCATCCAGGGAATCTGAGCCTTGCTCGGCAGTGGCAGGAACAGTACTCTGCATTCTGGTGCCAGCCTTGTTGAGTGGCACTGAGCATTCACCTCGTTAGACCTTTAGTGGACCCAGCAAATTCATGGAAAGCCATTACAGGAAAAGAACTGACTCTGGCCTTGCCGCTGCGTAATTCTGCTCTGTCTTCTATTTCAAGGTGACCCGCCCATCTCAGTCATCACATTTCAGGGAGGGAGTGACATTACAACGGATCTAAGGAGGTAGCCTTGTGTAGCAGTGACAGCCATGGAAGCACAGAATCAGGGTTTCTGAGGTCAGCATAGGTGAACTCACCTCTCAGCTTCGGACATTAATGCCTAAATGACTAGTTACTCAAAACTCTGTTCTTCAGTTTCCTTAGGAATCTAGCGTATGGGGCTGTTGAAAGGATCAATTGACATTACAGTTATAAAAAGGCTTAACTCATGTGGAAGAACCTGTTCATTATTTGATTCAGCCTTCATTCACCATCCCATTTGCCTTGGCTACCTTCCAGCTAAGGATGGTCATGTGACACACTATTTCCATTTCCAATGGAAAAAGACTACTTTTGGGGTTGGCTTCTGGAAATATTTATAGTGTATCATAATGATAGGAAAGAGCCTGTCATTTGCCTCTTTAGTTTCTCTCCCTCTGACACCCCACTGTTGTTGTTTGCTTGTTTGTTTGTTTGTTTACCAGAACACAGATGTGAGGTCTGTTGTACTACAACTGTTGTATAGCTATAAATAAGTAAAGCAATCAGAACAGTTCTCAGCACATGATTAGTACTACGAAGTGTCAGTATTATCATCATCATTATTGTCAACTTTATCTTATTGTAAGCATGAGCACAAAATTCAGTGGGGTGGGGGTAGGCAGTGCCACCTCACGGGGCAGAAGCAGCAGGCCACCAGAAGGAGTCAGAACAGTGTGTCTACATTTGGCAAGATACTAAGGGACCTTTTTGGTAGGGAGTTTGCTGATCAGATTCCCATTTTATAAGGGAAGGTGGTGAAAAACAAGTAAAGAAACAGCTTCCCCTCTCGGGTTCTTAATTTTCATGTCCTCTAATCCTTTGGAAACATCTTTCCCTTAGTCATCTCCAGAGCCCTGGATTCTTGGCACTAGTGAGATAAAGGGGCTCATATCCCGAATTGTCAGCCTGGGCAGGACTGTGTTTCTTTCCATCCTCAATACCACCGTGTCAGGGGTTAGACGGACAGTTGCTGGTGGTTCCTTCTTGGTGCGGGCTGCCTGAGGCTTTCTGTCTGGAGCAAGCCCTCCCACATGCTGAGGAGGTGGTATCACCCTGATAATATTGTGGCTTGTGGCAAATACCGCTTTCATCTGCAAACTGCTTCAAAATTCTGGTTTCTGAAATCTTTCATGGTGGGGACTTCATTAAATATATTCTATAATAATATTGAGAAATTTTGAAAAAGATTTACTGAAGCTGTTTGACTTCAACAAAAAAAGGTCAAAGGACTGAATTTTGTTCAGAATATGGAGGTTTTAGTCCCATTTCCAATAACTAGCTATATGATCTTGTACAGATATATAACCTTCAGATATCTCTGCTCCTTAAGAACCGGGAACCAGATGACGCCTATGCTCCTTTTTCCCTTTACGTCTCCTGAGTCATCCTGCAGTTTTGGGGATAAAGAAACAGAGGTCCCAAGATACAGAGAGATTTTCACACCATCTACCAGTTAATTAATTAATTAGCTCAGGCACAGCTAGGAGTTGTTTTGTTTTCATATGAGTTAGCAAAATTACTTCATTGTACCAAACATTGAGTGTTTTAGGTTAAATATTAAAGAATAAAGCATAGCATGGGCTGGCTTCATGGGCCTAGTTAGTTTTAAAATAAATATTCTAAGTCTCTTCTCAATTCCCTTTCCCCTTTTTTGTTTGAGTCAATCAGGGTAATGAAATAGTTTGCTCTAAAATTAGCCAGTAGGGTTCTTTCATCTTGGATTCTTTTGAAATGAGAATTTAAACCCAAGCCTCAAGAAACTGAAAATCTAGTTTTTCTTCCACAAACTTTTGGAATGTCTGGACTTTTGCCCTTACCAGACCAACACAACGGTTTCTCAAGTGGGATACCATTTTTATCTCAAACCGGCTCTTTTCAGGGAGGTTACAGAAAAAGCCCTGGCCATTTTTTTTTTAACTTCAAACCATGTCACGTTTCTCTCTGGGGTTTCATGTATCAAGTACTCATACCCAGGATGTCCAGGGAGCCCTCCATGGACCTGGCTGAGCTGCCATCCTTCAGCTGGGAAGAACATGAAGTACAGGGTGGACAGAGCTAAGTGATCTTGGCCAGCGCACGTGGGACTCTAATGTGCACTTTTCAGTTTAAATGCTGAGGCAGCCTGTTCTTCGGCCGCCACAGAGGAGCTGACAATCATGGCAGTGGAAAGGAGGCCAGCTCGTGGGTCTGCTACGCATCCACCCAAGGGCTGTGGTTACTTGAACACCATGGAATAAGCAAAGCACGTGGTTTAGGGGCCCAGTGGCGCAGTTCAGAGTGAGCTACTTTGGAATCATCAGGCAAGTGTAAAATTGTCCTCTGGGGAGGCATTCCCCATTTAGTTACCCTGTCATAAATTCTATAGCACTGCCACCTGGCTGCTAGCCACGGAGGGCCCAGCTGTCCACAGCACAAAGACCTTGGAAGCGCTCTGAGTGTAAGCAAAGCATTTCATTTATAATCACCGGATTCAGAAAGATGTGGATTCAAATACAGAGGAGTGACTTTGGATAAATCACCAAATTTTCAAATCACAGTTCTGCCCTACATAGCCACACACACACACTGCATTTAACATGGTATCTGGCTCACAGTAGGTACTCACTAATTACAAATGATAATGACAACAATCGTCATAATAAAAGTATTCTTAGGAAGGATCTACTATTACCCATGGAAATCACCAAGAGTTTTGGCTTAGATAGGTGAGGAGCTGAACCCTGTATCTGCTATTCTTCTTCTTGCATCTCTGGGCATATATTTTGTTAGTTGGTTTGCTTGCTATACAGGAGGGTCTTAATCTCTATTCAGAAGGAAGATTGTTTTGAGGATTAGAAATATTTCATGAAAAGCACTGAGCTGTTGCCTAGCATACAGTGGACACCTAGGCATGGAATCACCGTCGTCACACCTCAGTTTGTTCTTGTGTCACACAAGGAAGTTGGCCCCGGTGACCTCTTACAGCTATTCTTCAGTGAGTCTGTGACACACAATCTGGAAGCAGAGAGCACTCCAAAAGCACACTGCCTGTCCTCAGACGCTTGTCATCAAGCACCACTGCAGGAGAGAAAGTCCGCACATGCTCCTTTCCTTGGCCCTTTTCCAGTCTCTTCCTAGGAACAACTTTGCAACCTCACCTGACCTCTGTGGAGCAACGATCGCTGACATTTACACAAATGCAACACTTCATGAACTGACAAGGTCAGAGCTGTGCAGACTCCAAGCACTGAGTCCATTTCTGCTGCTGTGGACACATTCAGCCCCACAACCCCCAGGGAGTGGACGAAGCCTCCACCGCACAGGAAGTGAGACCCCTTTCCATTGGGTTGAGACGCTGAATGCGCAGCATAGGACTTGCTCATTAATATTCACACCCCACCCAAACTTGGCATTCTGTGGGACGTTTCAAATTATGGGGGAATCCGGGATCCAGCTAAACACATTTATGTTACGTAACATTTTTTCCCCAAAAGGATTAGCTGTACTGGGGACACACAGCTGTTCTCTCCACAAGTCCCTTCAGAGCAGGCTGCAGACAATGAGAAGAACAGAAAGCTCAAGACCCAATTCCACATTCCTCTCTTCCTAGCTGAAAATTGCTCTTCAAATTCCTGTATTGGGCAGGAAGTGTATTCAACTGGGCAGAGGGAAGCTTTGTCAGTTCTAGCTGACTATCTCCTTCTCCACGTCTCTAATCAAGTCCCCCTTCCCCGTACCCCTCTGTGGCTAGTCCACATTTTCCCTTCCCTCTCAGTCCCCAGTGAGGACATCTGTTTTTGTCTTTTTTTTACTTTTCATTTCCCCAGGAACAGACTTGCCATGATACTTTAATTTTAACTTTCAGGGCCTATTACATGCTCAGTGTCCTATAATTAATATTGTATTCGCAGTTTTATAATCATTTTCTTAATGATGCCTCCCCCCAAATTGTTTAAGTTTTAGACCTCATGAAACCTGTGTCTTCTCTTGGTAACAGTATCTCAATTTTTGGTGCGGGGGAGGAGACATGGGCTCACATTCTTGGTCTGTGTAGCTTAGGAATTGACCAACCGAACTCCAGTGGTAGAAGCTGAACAGGTCTAGCCAATCAATGTATTCTGCCTTTTGACCACAAAGATTGTTTTAGAAGCAGGCCAGCTTCCTGAAAAAGAAGCCTATCAGCATGTACCTGCTGGAGACATTCTCATTCTCACCATGAAGAGAGAAAAAATCACCTAAGATTGAAGGTGAACAGTCAAGAACTGCATACTTGTTCCTAGAAGTAGTATTCCTTCACCAAGCAATTGCCCTGTGCTCATAATTGCCAAGCATGTCCTTGTCAATGATGCTTCGCCAATAGATACATACATATATAGTTTCCAAATGTGTATATGCAGATAATGATGTGTGCTATGAAGAAAGTGAAGCAAAATGAGCATGACCTGCAGAAGACTCTGATATTAAAAATTGGAGGGGGGCTAAGAGAAGGTCTCTATAACGACATGATCAATGAATAGAATCTAAACAAAGTATGGGAGTACTCACCTCTAACCTAAAAGTGGGGTAGTTCTTATCTCTCCTCATAAAGACATGATTGTCTGTCCAGTTGGAGTTGCCCAGCTTGAAACTTGGGCTCATCCTAGACTGCCCCTTTTGACTTACCATAGCCCTACATTCAAACAATTACCAAGTCCTGCAGATTCCACTTCCTTAGTACATTTAAAATATGTGATGTCTTTCTGCTCTTTCTGCCTTACTGGGTTCCTCAGTGATAGTGTCTCCAGTGTTACCCATGCTGCACAGACTTTCTGCACTGTTGTCAAACGACAATTTTAAGGCACAGATCTAAGCATGTCATTTCTCTACTCAAGACTATTCATTGACTCTTCACAGCTTTTGGGACCAAGTTAAAACTCAGTGATCTTCATGATCTCTTACATATGAGCATAAGCTTGTCAGCATAATTTCTACCTGGGATCAAAGGAATTACATCCTGGCCTTTGTATTCAAACACTTTCTTCCCCTGACAGAATTTTCGTGTTTGCTAGTTTTTTTAAATCAAAAAGATGGTCTCTTACCTACCACTTGAATACCAAGATTCAATAAGTTCAAAGTTGGTTGGCCAAAAAGTTCATTTGCTTTTTCCATAAGAGGGCTCTAGAAGTGCTTAGTTGTCTTTTAACTTCATTCAAAATAATTTTGTTAGATTGTATTGTGACAGCTGTCATATAAGCACACATTTAAACAAATATCAAAATTGGTGAATTTTTGTTTAGCCATTTTAATACTGAAGATGAAAGAAAATATGCAACATCTTCAGCATATTATGCTTTATTATTTCAAGAAAGGTAAAAATGCAACTGAAATAGAAAAAAAAAGTTTGTGAAGTGTATGGAGAAAGTGCTGTGACTGATCAAATGAGTCAAAAATGGTTTGGAAACTTTTGTGTTGGAAATTTCTCACTGGACGATGCTCCATGGTCAGTCAGGTAGACCAGCTAAAGTTGATAGTGATCAAATTGAGACATTAATTGAGAACAATCAATGTTATACCAGGTGGGAGTAGCCTACATATTTAAAATATCCAAATCAATAAAGTTATTTGTGAAAATGAAAAATGTGTCTTATTTTAGAGTTAAAAACTTGTGGACATTTTGGCCAGACCAATATTTTTTATTGAATTAACATAATATCACAACACAAATACTACCTATGCCAGCGGAAGACGAGGTCTCAGTGTGGCTCTGCTGCCTACTGGGGTCTCCCAGGCCTCACCTCTTCTTTGTTCCTGCTGTGTGGTGCTGCCTCTGAAAGGGAGCCAAGAAAGGGACAGCAAATGCTGGTGCTCTTGTGGGCAAGGGAAATGCGGCTGTCTGAGCCCTGACGGAATTACTAATTCTAATCAATGTCTCTCTGTGGCCAATTTTATACTTTCTGCAGAACTGAAAGACTACCACTCAAGATACCCACACTACTCAGCCAAAACTTTTGTTATGATTGCTCTTGCAATCATTTCTATCAGGAAAGAAATGGTTTCACTAATATGTGGGATATAAAACTGAAAGGAACAAATGAACAAACAAGAAAAACAAACAAAAACTCATAGACACAGACGACAGTATGATGGTCATACAATACAACATATAAGTTATTTGTTATAGAAATTGAACAATTGAAACCTATATACTCTTATTAACCAATGTCACCACAATAAATTGAATGATTTGGACCAGGGTTTGATCTCCAAAATGTATAAAAAACTCATACAACTCCGCTCCAGGAAGACAAAAATCCCAATTAAAAAGACTTGAACAGACACTTCTCCAAGGAGGACATACAGAGGGCTCAGAGACATATGAAAAGATGCTCAGCATCACTAGCCATCAGAGAGATGCAAATTAAAACCACAATGAGATACCACTTCACACTGGTCAGAATGGCCATCATAAACAAATAAACAAACAAGTGTTGGAGAAGTTGTGGAAAGAAAGGGAACCCTAGTGCATTGTTGGTGGGAATGGAGACTGGTGCAGCCACTGTGGAAAACAGTATGGAGTTTCCTCAAAAAACTAAAAATGGAACTGCCTTTTGACCCAGTGATTCCACTTCTGGGATTATATCCTAAAAACCCTGAAACATCAATTTAAAAGAACCTATGCACCCCAATGTTCATAGCAGCACAATTTACAATGGTCAAGTGCTGGAAGCAACCTAAGTGCCCATTGGTAAATGAATGGATCACAAAACTATGGTACATTTACACGATGGAATACTACATGGCAGAGAGAAGGAAGGAGCTCCTACCCTTTGTGACAGCATGGATGGAACTGGAGAGCATTATGCTGAGTGAAATAAGCCAGGTGGTGGGGGACAAATAGCATACGATCTCATCTTTAACTAGAACATAATCAACAAAAGAGCAAAGCAAGCAAAATATAACCAGAGACATTGAAATTGAGAACAATCTGACAGTAACCAGTAGGGACGGGGGAGGGAATAATGGAGGGAAGGGGTTTCAGGAACTACTATAAAGGACACATGGACAAAACCAAAGGGGAGGGTGGAAGCAAGGGAGGGAGGTGGGTTTGGCTGGGGTGGCAGGGAGTGGTGGGGGAAAATGCAGACAACTGTAATTGAACAACAATAAAACAATTTTTAAAAAATTTATCAAAAATATCAGCCTCAGGATCAGAAGACCTGATGAGTTCAAGCCTCAAAAGAAAGAGAGAAAGAGAGAAAGAGAGAAAAAGAGAAATCAGCTATTTGTATCAGGACAGTTTGATACTGTCTCCATCATTCAAAAAATGGTAGAAAATAATTGTAAATTAA
>PVKM010016486.1:0-26772 GCA_004027735.1 Carollia perspicillata
GTGCCCGCCAGCGTCCAGCTGTCCTCACCAGTGTCCGCTGTGCCCCGCAACGTCAGCTGTGCCTTCCACCGTCAGCTGTGCCCGCCAGTGTCAGCTGTGCCCGCCAGCGTCCAGCTGTCCTCACCAGTGTCCGCTGTGCCCCGCAACGTCAGCTGCGCCCGCCAGTGTCAGCTGTGGCCGCCGGCATCGGGCTGGCCTCACCAGTGTCAGCTGTGCCCGCCAGTGTGGGGCTGAGCCTCGCGGGGCCAGAAGCCTGGAGGGCTTCACTGCAGTCCCGGCAGAGCGGGGAGCAGCCTCCACCAGCTCAGCATCTTGGCCACAGGACACTGGGTCACTCTCTGAGGTGAGCCCTGGGGTGGGGGCGGGCAGGGGAGTGGATCAGAGGCTACCACGAAGCCCAGGCCTCCCTGGTCCCAGTGAGCAGCTCCTTTAAACGGTTTTTGAAGGAGAGGGCTGGGAGGACAGAGTCCTTTGCAGCCTTGTTACTACACTTTAGATTGAGTAAAAATGATGGCTTTCCACTTTGTTAAACATTTCCTACAATTTGCCTTTTATTTTGTTGCTATCTACTTTTACCTTTAATTTTTCCAATTTCAACGTACTTTTAGTTTACAAAGTAAACTAAACTTTTTAAATTTTTAAAAATTTGTTTTAATGCAGAATTTTGGGTCATTAATTATAGACTTTAATTTTTTTAATGTGAGCACTTAAAGGTGAAAATTTCCCTGTGATAATTGTTTTAATTCCCTACCCAAATTTTTGGATGCTGTATTGTGTCAGATTGTTCAGTTCAAACTATTCCTTAATTTCTCTTTTAAATTTTTCTTTAATGGTTTATTTCAAAGTGTGTTGTTTAATTGAAAATATTTGCAATTTACATAGCTATGTTGTGGGGTTTTGAGATCTAATTTAATTACATTCTAATCAGAGAATTTCTTCCATATGATTTCAGTTCTGCTAAATTGATTCAGACTTTTTATGTTCCAGGTTATGGTTCACCTTGGTGAACATACTAGCATTCAAAAAGAAGGTGTATTCTGACATTATCATATGTAATGTTGTGTAATTACCCACTAGATCAAGGGTGTCTCTGTCTTTATGTCCAGTTACTCAATCGATTCTTCAAGGGGACTGTTAATATATTTTACTATGTTCAGAAAATTATCTAGGTCTTTAATACCATAGTTTTTGTATTGTGTTTTCAAGCTTGGTTAGAAGGTCATCCACATTTATGATTATTATATCTTGACTTTTCTGTGCTGGGATTACATTTTATTTATATTAGTCCAATTGTATTTTCCTTAGCCTCTTGTGTGTGTAAAGTGATGTCTTGCACACATTTGGGGAGTTTTTGACCATTATGTCTTCAAAACAATTTGTTTTCTGTTCTCTTTTCTTTTACCAGTCCTTCTTAGGCTAACACTACATGTAGTTTATACTTCTAATATGTCTCACAGGTTCCTAAAACTTTACATTTTTCCAAACTTTTTTGGGTCTTCTTCAGACAGCATTATTTCTATTGATCTATCTCCAAGTATACTGATTCTTTCTTCCATCATCTTCACTCTTACCCGAAGAATGTTTTATTTATCAATTGCATTTTTCTGGAATTTCTTAAAACATTTTTGTTTTATCCTTTTACTTTTTTTCCCTGCTGAGAATTCTTTACTTTTATACATTGTATCTTCTTCATGATGTTGCTTTAAAGATTTTATATGGTGATTTCAATATATGGATAATCTCAAGGTTACAAATCTGTTGATAGTTTTTCCTTTAACAATGAGTGGCATTTTTGTCTAGTTTCTCATATGTGATTAATTTTGATTGTGCCTCGGTTATTGTATGATATTATATAGATAATTTGCATTTGGTTATATTCTTCTAAAAATGGCTTTTGCTTTGTTTTAATAGACAATTAATTCACCTATCTTTAAACACTTGATTACATCTCAACTCTCAGTTTAGCTATTCTAGCATTCATTATGAGCTACTTTGAGTCTTTACCATGCATATAAAGTTTAGGAGCCAGCCAGAGATTTGGAGAGGGTTCATACTCTTAATTTGAGACTTGGCTCTGCTCTCTTCTTTCCAGGAGTTTCTCCTCAATTTTCAGAAGTACAGTTGCCTTGAAATATGTCTTCTGGCTTTTCAGGTTAGGAAGCCTGCAGGTTTTCTATAATTCATAGTCATCTCACACATTGAAAATGTTGGCCTGACTTCAAACTAAAAGCTAGGTGGGAAAAACTCACACAACTCCCACAATAACATTAATTTTTAACAAGTGTCAACCTCAGCTCAAGAATGTACTTACATTTCATCAAGCCATTGCCTCGTAGTCATGGCTTTTTTATTTTTTTGTAGATTGTTTGGACTTCATAGGCATCATATATAGGAAGGTTGGGTTCAGTACTAAGTATTGGACTATGTTACGAGTGATAGTTCTTGTCTTCATATTTTATTATTTCTTCTTTCATAACATCATGTAGGGAGGCAGGAGAAAGAGGAACCAGCAGCAGCGAGTTGGGCCTGACTCTCCTGATCCCCAATAGGTGGTATATGTCCTCAATTTTAGGCAACACTAAGATTGTGCCCTGGTCTGGGGAGTTGGTTAGTTGCAGTGCAGTCCTGAACACTAAAAGGTTATAGGTTTGGTCTTGGGGCATGTATGGAGAGCAACTGATCGATGTTTCTCTCCCTCTCTTTCTGTCTCTGTCTAAAATCAATATACTTCTTCTCAGGTAAGGATTAAAAATACATTTTTTTTTCTAAAAAGATGTTTATATGTATGACCTAGTAATTTTCATAGTTTTTTATACATTTATGGGGAAAGAATTCTGAACTGTATCTCACAGCATCCCTCTATAGGTTTGTAGCCCCAAACATTACATATTGTTCAAACTGAGATCCACAGAAGGATTGTAACTTGAATGTATATAAAAACTGAGGAGATGGCAAGGCTTCAAATTAGCCATGTCCTTTGCCTGTTATTTTATTTTATTTTGAATGCATCCAATTAATAAGGAAACAAATAAACTTTATTGAAATTATGTTATTGGACTATGTAAGTTTCTTTTTAAAAATTATTTATTTATTTTACTTTTAGAGAGAGGGGAAGGGAAGGAGAAAGAGTGGGAGAGAAACATTAGTGTGTGGTTGCCTCTCATGTGTCCCCCACTGGGGACCTGGCCTGCAACCCAGGCATGTGCCCTGACTGGTAATTGAACCGGCGACCCTTTGCTTCACAGACCTGTGCTCAGTCCACTGAGCTACACCAGTCAGGGCACACCATGTAAGTTTCTAATTTCACTGAGCTCTGCATACATCTTCAGTGACAGTGCATTCTATAGACGTTCAGAAACAATGACCTTAATTAATTTAGATCAACTTTAGAATTAACAAAAATTCAACACTGCTTTCATAAGAAAACAAGGGGAATTTTCAACCTCGTATGTAACCTTTGTATTGCCATTTTTCCCTTCAGAAATGCTATGAGCTTGCTCATTTAATATAACGTAGACACCTTAAACTTGTTTGTGAAGGAAAAGTGCAATCTGGGTGTAAGTTCCCTTGTGATTGAATAGTACAGATTAAAATATATAGCTGTTTTAATTAATACTTGAAATTGATCAAAGATGAATAGGTGAACCAAATAAATTTGCTAAATTTACTGTCATAGGTATGTCATGAGAAAAAATTCATACCTATCACTTTAAAAAATGCTCTTTCAGACCCCAGTGGAGCATTTGATATTCTGTACATATACATTGTTTTTTTCAATTTTTTCATGATACAGCAAGGCAACTCCCTAAAATTGAAAATGAGGGAAATAAGATTTACTGACCTCTTACAGTTAAACTTGGGACTATACATTTAACAGGGGAATTTGGTAAATTCTATAATTATGAACTTTTGTAGTAAGTTGTAGGAAAAGCTTGTGGACTTCTTGTAATCAAGTTATCAAAGTATCAGTTAAGGCCAAGTTAGTCTACCATACTAATGAGGCAAAAGAAAAACTAGCCCACAGAGAATGAGAGATATTAATACTGACAGAGGGAAAATTAAAGACATTCAAATAAGATAAAATAGCCCAAAGGAAAAGAAGCCTATTTATTTGATAAATATTGAAATACCCCAATAAATATTGAAAGTAAATATTTTCAATTACATTGAAATTGCAATATTCAGTGTATATTCAATATGGTCAATTTATAATCAGAAATGCACTGAAACTATATATTGTTATCATTTGGATTCTTACATAACTGGACAAAAAGAAATAAAACAAAGATAATAATGTATGATATACATCAAGTGCTCACTATGCATTATCTCCTTCAATACTAATAGCCATGATCTTAAGTAGTCCTAATTTTTGTGACACTTCAGTAGCATAGTGTAAATTAATAAATTATGTTCCTGTTGTCTACTCTGGCATGTATTCATCTGTTAGCTTAGCTTATGTGTGTTAGATTAGGTACTTGAGGGCAGATTACTTCTGTGCATTGAGAGTAATCCTGAACTTTCAAACTTCTAGTGAGTGTGTCTAAATGGTTGAGATAATATTTGGTGTTGCTTTTTAAATTCATCATCCCATTTCTTACTTTTTAATTTAATGACATTAAAGTCCATTTAAAAATATATATTAAAAGATACGTGAAGTCTAAAATTCTATATTATTGATATGTAAAAGAAATAAATCTAGAAATATGAATATAATAAAATGTGATTTCCCATCACAGAATAAGCTAAATGATGAGTTATGGAATACAGAATTGACTAAAGACAACAGCAGTACTGTGCAGAATAAGTAGAATAAAAGTAACGGAGGACAGAGAATGTCATACAGTTGGAGCAGGGGACATGCCATAAGGAGAGAACATAAAACAAAACTGAAGTTTTTGAGGAGTTAGCCCAATGAGAGGCTGGTGATATACTAAGAGAACATGCCTACCTGGTTCAGTGTGGGAGACAGAGAAAGAGCTTGAATGGAAAAATCAAGCCAGGTTCTGGGCATTGGGTTGAGATAAAAAACCTATTTCCTTTAGCAAAGATACATTGTATTATTTTCTGGATGATTAATTTTTGTCATAAAGAATAAAGAATTTTTCAATTAATGGAATATACTATACCAAATACAAATTCTTTATCTATTTAAAAAGAAGAAGCTTACCTATATTTTAATAAAGGTCTTGCTAGAAGGAGTACAAACTTCAGTTACTGTTGCTGGATAATTTTAAATTTGTCAGTGAGGAGTGATGTTAATTGTTTTTTGTATTGCATATATGCATATGTGTGTATTTATGCACTCTAGAAGATATTGATTTGTCCCATGTCACAGTTATCCAGGATTCATATTGAGAGTTTTTAATTTTTTTGTCCTTTCCACTCCCTTATAATGCAATTGTAGTGTTAAACTGGATGGTCTTTGATTAGGATGTTAGAGTATATTGGTCCATACCACACTTCAATTCTTACTTTATATTTTATAAGATAACTATAGTATTTCAATGATAATTTTGTCATTTTCAATGAGCAAGTGGCATTGTTTCTAATCCTTTGTATATTTGATAAATTTTGTGTGTTTTACTATATATATTATTAGAGAGAAGAAAAGGGAGGGAGAAAGAGGGAGAGAAACATCAATGTGTGGTGGCCTCTCATGTGTCCCCTACTGGGGACCTGGCCTGCAACCCAGGCATGTGCCCTGACTGGAAATCGAACCAGAGATCCTTTGGTTCACAGGCCAGCACTCAATCCACTGAGACACAACAGCCAGGACAATTTTGTGTGTTCTTAATTCAGGAAAAATAGTTAGATTTAAGTTACCAGTTCATAATATTTCCATATCAAAATTTATTAACAATTTATTTTATTTTTGAACTTAATGTTGAACTAAATGTTGCAGAGATGAAGTCCAAAGCCAGTTTAATAACTGTTCTTCTTTGCATGTCACTTATTGTTGTGCCATCATTAGTGTTATTGTTGGCAATTTACTCTGTTTTGGATTTTTGTTGGTCTTGTTTCATTTGTTTGCTTGTATTTGCCTCTCTTTCTCCCTAAGATTTTACTGCCTGTATTGGGCCTTCATAAATTCCAGGACAAATTTCAACTGACGCTCAAATACAAGTGGACACATTTTTTTTCTTTCATTTTACAAGGTCTTCCATTAAATGCTCCTTAAAACAAAAAGTTCACAAAGAATATTGAGTTTTAACATTTCTTAATACACAACAACTGTTTTCCTTAATATGTATACATCTCTAGTGAATGATATTGCTATATGAAACACAAATTTAGCCTGCCAAGCCCAGCCAGGCCAGTTTCACAATTCTTGAGGATTTTATCACAGTTTGTACACATTGATAGAGGTACATACCACATATTGATTAAATAAAATGAACCTGTATGTGAAATTAAGTTGTTTGCAGTTAGCACATGTATAATGGGTTGAAGAACATGAGTCCCCTGAAAATAGGAAAGCAGCACCCACACTCCTTGTCTGGGGGACGGGGGAAGTGGATTATATGTTTTTAAAGATATATTGCATAACAATGGCAAGTAAATAGACATGCGTTCCTGAAGGGAAGAGGGTGGCCACCCAGGGAGAATCGTATACGTGATTGAAAACACTCAGCAACTCATTACATAGCCAGGATATAGCACCTACACAAGAGGTAGGGGGCAAATGACGACCCTGGATGTCCGTGCATCACTGGGAACTTTTGCCTTGACAAAAGATGACAGCCAAAAAAAGGTAACATGATATAAGGAATGGCAAAAATGGCATATCATAGGAGGGGCCAGATATGGAGTCACATAGGAAGTTGTGGGCCGAGCATTTACATGAGGGCGGGTGGGCCGTGAGAGAGGGGTCTGGTGTGTGAGGGGAGAAGCCATGAGGTCTGGAGTAAGAGAAGAGAAGCCACATGGTCTGGAGTGAGAGGAAGTCTGACTGGAGAAGAAGGCAGCAGAGCGGATGGAACTGTGGGGACCTGTCTAGCCACCCCGATTCAGGAGGGATGCTTGGAATTGAACTGTGACCAGGACAGCTGAGCTGCAGACTTCTGCTTTTCTGAAAGATGGTACCTCTGACTGGCATATTCTGAAACAGGCCTGGTTTGGCAAAGGGGGGCAGGACTATTTGATGCTGGGTGATTTTAAAGGGAGCAGGACTTATGGGCAGAAATATGCCATTATTCTAAATCCATTTAACCTTTAAATAAACAACCCCTTTCCTTTTCACCAAACTCTTGCACTGGGAGTCGCACTCCTTGGCAGTGGGCAATTGAACCCAGCTGTTCCGGAACAGCATTAGTGGGGTTCTGTAACACATGGATTCCTTACGCTTTGTCCCAGATAAAAGTTTTGCATAACAGGAATTATACCAAATCATTTAAATATCTCTAAAGCATTGTGCTTAATAATTGATCTATTTGGGTATATAGATGCATATATCATCTAATCTAAAATTACTTAAAATCTAGAAATATGTTAAAATACGTCAAGACTACGGTGTTGAAAGACATTGGCTAAATTTCAGATGGATGAGGAACAGGTGATCAGAGACTTAATAGCAAACTTTTAACAGTGATGCAGGTAAAGAATTATGAAATGGCAGTAGAGGGATTATTATTTACTTGCAATGAGCAGTCATTTGCATGTCTTAAATATTTCAATTTTTTATATTCTCAAAGCAAAAGATTCTTTGGGGAAATCATATAAACCACTTAACCTATCAGAACTCACTAGAAATAATTAATTTTTATTTACATGTCTCAATTAATGAAGCAGATTAAGTTCTATAGACGAAGGGATCTATATTTTTGGTGGAGAATAGAAAAATGATGTAAGTGCCACTTTAATTTTTAACTGAAATAAATTTTTAATTAATTCTGTAAAGAAAGAATGTATTTTTAAAGTTTTTCCTTTAACATCGCTACTGAAATAATGAGCAGAGAGAAAAGGAAAGGAGAATTTTTTTAAATTCATTCCCCAATTTAATCATCTTTCCTTGGTCTTCTTACAAGACATATCTAGGAAGAAGTATTATTGGTAGGGAAAACTCAAGCTGTAATGCAAAATTCATATGTCTTTTTATACATTTCTCATTCTTTAATCATTTATTAAGTATTTATTGTCAATTTTATGTTAGAAGTCACATTAAATTACATAGGGTATATCAACCTTAGTATTTTCTTTATCCCTAATGAATTAAGCCAAAGAGGTAAGCCAAAGAGCTAACCATAACTGCATGTAAAACCTATCAAAAATATAATGTATCGTACACTTCAGCAGTTTGGCTAGATTCGTACTGTAGTAAGAGAACGTGTTAGGAGTCAGACAATCGTGGATTCAAATTCATATTTTACTTTTGTAACCTTCAGCTTTCTTATTTGTGAAGAATACCTATCTGAATATGCTGTTGTACTGATTAAAAACATTAAAAATAAAGTACATATAAGACTGAATTAGCATTACTAAGGCTTCAATTATAGAACGAGGCCACATGCACTGAGAAAAAATGTACGTAAGTTCTTTTATATGTTAAAAACAGAAAGTTTTAATAATTGACTACCTATTATTTGTTTCCTTCTGGAACATTTTCAAAGCAGATGTTGAAGGTCAATTAATTTGTATTTGTTTAGGAGGAGGGCTCCATCAGCAAAAGAAAACTTTGTACATGCCACTTCCCATGCTTCCTTCTTGGAAAATCTGGGCAAATCTGTCACCCACTTCTGGCAAGTAAGCCGGATATTATGGTATGGTTTATGCCCCAAACCACTCCTGGCTTCAGTCTGTTAGTCTTCTTTCACAGTGGTGGGAGTTTAAATCACCTAGACTCTGCTCCAACTCCTCTCTGCCATTTAGTAGCAATTACTTCCATTCCCTGGGTCTAAAATTCCCTGTGTGGTAAAGTAGGGTCAATAGTATCTACCTGAAGAGATTTGTGAGGATTGAAATACATGATGCATACAGAGTACATGATAATGTGTTTAGAAAGTACTCAGTAAATTATTTTATTATTATATTATCATATTTTAACTGCCTATTACTTTATATCTTATATTTATATATATAAGAAACCTTATTTTCAAAAACTAGATAGCACATAGATGAATAAGTAAACTATGATTTTATTTTCTTCAACTTGACGTTATTCATAATTTTAAGTAAAGTCTATCATTTGTCTTTAAACTTCTTTATATTAATGCTCCCAATTTCAGACAAAAACATCAGATACCAAGTGTTTTGCTCAGCAGATGAGGCTTCCTTGACCCCTCCTTTCTCTGAACTTGAATAAGGAAAAAATTTCTTTTACTTTTCCTCCCAGGCTCTGCATGAAAGGAAATAGAATCTAAATGAAAAGCCAAACTAATTTTACTTAAGTGTATACAGCTTCCACAATAAGCTTTGGAGCTCTCCACTGTTACTTAGTGAATGTAATCACAGATATTTGTCTTGCGGAGAGTTATATTGTGACATATGTGTAGTAAACAGGACTTCTATTATATAAATTACCCAACATTTCTTACTTAAAGTAAAGAAAGCACATATGAAGTTTTCTTGACAAAAATATTACCATTATTTCAAGAAAACTTATGTAAGTTACTAACCAGTAAGATTAATTATAATCTCATTAACATTTAAATTTGTAAACATTACATCAACTAATGTAAACATTATTTAAGTTTGTAAAAGAAATAATAATAACCTTTTGTAAGTGGTAGAGGAGAGAAGAACTGGTTGGTATGTAAAGAGCAATGAACAATTTAAAATTCTTAGACATGTAGATCAAATTTACAGTATTTCTTCATGGGCATAATGAAAGGTTTCCTACAAACACTGCATTCTGCAATTCTGTTTTTTTAATACCTTCTTTACCACTTTAAACAACTATGTGAGTTTTTGTGTGTATAAATATAGATATAAAATAAATATAAATATAAATATAAATATAAATATAAATATAAATATAAATATAAATATAAATATAAATATAAATATAAATATAAATATAAATAAATATTTGTTCACAGATGAGTTACAGATGAGTGAAGAAAAGAGATAATAATCAGATAAAATAATTAAAACTTGTATAAGAGTACATACAAAGTTATATAAGAGCATATAAGTAAAAGCTTACATAAGAGCATAAAAAAGGACTGATTTAGTCTGGATGCATTAGGGAATGCTTACCCAAGGAGATTTCAAGGGTAACCAGATTTTATCTGGGTGAATGAAATGTGAAGAAGACATTCAAGGTAGAATAACACTTTATTTGAAGTCCTGATGGGGAAATTAGCATCACACTTCTGAAGGTCTGGAAAAATACTAGTGTAGTCAGAGCACAGAGTGAAGAGTGGTAGGATATGAAACCTTATAAAAGATTTGTGATATTTTATACCAAAATTGCATGAAGTATTTTGGAAGGAAAATATTTATTAAGTATCATTCTGTATACAATCAAGCATGTTTTCTACTGTATAAAATATTTATTACTGAAATAAAAGCCTGCTTTTTTAATTTCTAAAATAATTAATTTGCATCATAGAGAACTTAGACTATATTTTTAAAAAGCCCATGAAAGAGAAACATGACTCAAAACCTAACAGTCATATACATCCTAAATTTAAGTCTTAGAATAGCCTTCATTGTCAAGTCAAATGATGAATTATTACAACCACATCTACAATTGCAGAATCTCCTATTAATTATCTAATAGCTGGTATTGCTGTCAAATAAAAAACAAACCTCAGCAGCTTATAACAACAAGCGTTTTTTCACTCACACTCATCCACCTGCAAGTTGACTATGATTTGGCTGACCAAGGCAGAGGAGCTTCCTCAGGTTGCCTATGAGCTGAACTTGGCTGGGGCTGCAGTTCGGATTCAGGACTGCTTGAGATTTCTCTACGTTCTCTTTGGACAAGCTGCGATGTGGGATAGGTTCTTCGCATGTCACATGGCGGGAGCATAAGTGGAAACATCTGACACCTCTTTAGACCTTGATCTGGAGCTGTCACACTGTCATTTTCATTGGCTAAACACAAATTGTATAGCCATGCCCATTTTCATTAAGGGTGAAGAAATAAAATTCTTCCACTTTAGTGAGAGGTACTATAAAGTCACAAGGCAAAAGATGGTGATGAATAATCCTAATTCAGGAAGAATATGAAGAATTTTATGATTCATTCACCCCAGAGATGAAGCTGGAGTCGCAGAGAATGAAAATTCCGGAGCTGCTAAAGGTAGTCTGCAGTTCCAATAGACACACATTGCCATTACCGCCTCAGAATTTGTGAACTATGTGACGAAACCAGGAACACTGTCTTGCTGGAAGTCACCAGGTTTCTTATCTCTGAAGCCATCAGTCAAAGCCAATCAGATCTTTATCTGTCAATCCTCCCCATTCACATGAAAGAACCATCAAGAAACACTCACAGGAGCATCATGCTACCTGAGAAAAGTTTTTATGAACATCTCATTTGCTTCAAGTTTGCTGGTGGGAAAAATCCAATAATCTGTGATACATACTTTTCCCTCCTTTCATTTCCCTCAGTATTTTTAGGTTGCTTATATTATCCACTATACACTCTTACATTTCCTATTTTATTTTCTTCTTGTATTTTTCTTGTAAGGATTACATTCCCTTTCAGGCGATGCTCCAGTGTCACTCCTTTCGTTTTGTTTTCTTAAAATGGCAGCTTTGGATGAAAGCAGAATAAGAGTAATTTCACGGGGTGCTGGTGAATTGAGAAAATTGATTTTGGTTAGATTAGACACATAGAGGACAAAATACCGTTCAGTTCCATGTTTGGTACAAACCTAGGGTATCTAAATGAGGAAAAAGGCAGTGGTGAAAGGGGATAAATGGAAAAAAAGCATTAGTAGATTTTCTGTATTTGTTTATGGCCTTTTATCTGATTTTTCCTCAGGTAGTTAAATGTGTCATCACTGCTCATCAATGGTGACTTGCATTCTGGCATAGTTGGTTCAATTATTATTTGAAAAATATGCAGGATTTGAGTAAGCAGTGAGCAGCAGTTTAAGATTTTTAAAAACTAATATAATTAATTTGTTTTGTTTCACTCTCACAGAATGTAAGTAATTGAAAGGTAATAAGTATTTAACTAGCAGTAAAATATCATCATAAAATGAAACACATCAATTTTCACCAGTAAATTGTTGGTGCATTGGTCCCATACAAACTCAGTTAATATTTTATTTTCATATTTTAGTAAGTGTGCATTGATTGAAACAGTTTCATTGTCTGTATCACCTCACAATAGAAAGTAGATTCTGACTGTATGCAAGAAACTGTCAATTCTGGAATAGGGTCAATGTTATTTCCAAAGTTGAAGGCTTAATTACTGCTTTACTATTTTGTCATTTAACCTATTTTATTCATTAAAACTGTTATATAATCACTTAATGATTATAATATTTTTAAATCTATTTTCTCTTTCATACTCATAGGAACCCTATGGTCCAGGTAGGCCAATGGAATAATTCTTTCATTTTTCATGTCGTTACTGTGGACAGTCAGTCAGGGTGTAGGCAGCCAGTAGAAGGATGGGCATGGGCAGGCTGGCCACTTCAGAGGGGTGGACCACGGGGGCTGTGCAGAGGACACGGGCACACCAGGATCTGGGGGGTGCCCCATGGACTCCAACTGGCTTCCCTGATGGGTTGGCACTGTGTCCCGTGTCAGGAGGCACATTGAGGACTGCAGCAGCTCCAGGCTTCCTGATGGCAGATCCTCAAGCCCCTGTCTCCCCATTGATCCCAATACCGTAGAGAGGAAGCATAGATGACAAAGGTCCTTACACTGAGAATGCCAAAAGCTAAAGAGATGAATGGACAGGGCCACAGCTCCGAAAGCTAAGATAATTGGATAGAAAGCAAAGCCCTCCTTTCCTTATCCTTGTAAGAACCATGGGATTGGTAGGAAGTGGGGATGGCCTTTGAGACAGGAGTCCATGCATCACCTGAATAAATCTGCTCCCCTTTGCACCAGCACCTCACAAGTTTGGCTTTTGTCATGGTCAGCAGCCAAACCTGCATTTTGGTTGCAATATGAGCAAACTATATCTTAGCGGGTTATAAATGTTAACTAGTATTGATGTCATCATCACCATCATGACTCCTTTTTTAAAACAC
Organism: Carollia perspicillata; assembly: GCA_004027735.1. Classification (NCBI taxonomy): domain Eukaryota; kingdom Metazoa; phylum Chordata; class Mammalia; order Chiroptera; family Phyllostomidae; genus Carollia; species Carollia perspicillata. The sequence continues at coordinate 13,161 of PVKM010016486.1, forward strand.
AGTATCAGTGCATGGATGAGGAATAAAGGTTGACACTGTTTTTAAATGGTCTTTTAAGACAAAGGATAAATGGTGAAGTCATGTAGGAAGTGAGCAAAATTGGTTCCAGTAAAAAAGAAATGAGAAAATATACAAATAAGGATTAAATCTAGGTCTCAGTTTTGTCAGTAAATCAAAACTAGAAATCATATTGCATGCTTATTGATCTCTAAAAAATGGAACAAAATCTAAATTTAGAATATAGCCATAAAAGAATCTATGTGAGAACTGTTACGTAGCAAGTACCAAAGATTTCTCTGTGTATGTTTAATACTTGCTTTCCCCAGATTGTACCCAAAGACAAGCAAATATTACTAGGGAAATTAATTGGGAGATAGTCATAGGTACCCAGACACTGATCTTTATTTTTATTATGATATAGCTAGAGAAACACCACCTTCTAAGTTTATGACATAGTTAAATGATCAGCACAGTTAGTTGAACTTGAAAGGGAATAAGGGGACTATAGACCCTAGAGCTCGCATTTAGAACAGTCACAATTACAGCTGTGATTCTCCCCTTTTGGCTGTAGCTGCAAAGTGGCCTTGCAGGTTTATCCTCCTGGGCACATTGTACCGAAAGCCAAAACTCCCAAGGCATTACATTTGGTGGCAATATTTGGAGAAGGGCTCAACCTGTGCAACTTCTGCAGTTTTGTGAAAAGGACCTTAACGTCACTGTCTGCAAATGTTCAAGAAAAATTTTCCAACTTAAGGAGCAGTATAGAAGAACCCAAGTGAATGTAAAAGAGCTACAATAAACAAAACCATTATAGTAAATTTGAGCAGTACTCAGCAGGGAATCTTAAAAACAGAGAGCACATAAAGAATTCTTAATCCCGACTTCCCCCCACAAAATTCTTGTTTCTAGATGTTCATGGTTTTTTAACAGTTAATTTATTTTTCAAAAAAAATTAAATATCCCAGAGAGATCTCTAGGGCCATAGGTAAAACGATTTTCTCTGAGAGCCGAGTTCAATAAAATATCCCGTGCTCCTAACTTTTGATCCTTAGTCTTTCCAATTTTGAGTGCTTCTCTAAGGAGCAGATCTACTGTTTTGGTGATATTATCCTGGGCTTTGATAAACCTCTTAATTATGGCATATAAAACTATGTGTCTTTTGCATGTTCTCCTTATGAATAAAGGACTGAAGTAGGGCAGAGAACAGCACTTCAGTACTCTTTGGGAGTAATCAGATTGTCTAGGTGGATATATACTGCTTAATTTTTTTCTTCCACTGTTTGACAATTTCTATTAAAAAGAAATCCGCCTACTTGCCATAATCTAAACTCTGACATTGTAGCTAGAGGACTGTAAATCTTTAAGAAAACTTTCAGAGATATTGAGAACATAATGTTTGTTGAAATGAGCAAGAAGAAAAACTTATTTCCTTAACTCATGGCCAGGTAGAATTTTCCAACTATGGTAAATATGGCCTGAAAATATATATTTAAAGAAAGAGTACTGAAACTAGTCTAAGAAGATACAATCATTTATATTTAAGAATTTAGTTAATAGTTTTCAAAAAGCATTACATCTATTACACATGGTTTCTTTGCTTATATACTCACAGGCAAAAACTTTTGGGGGGTTCTAATTTTCTATTTACAATGGCTTTACAAAACTTTTAGTAATTTAGGTTTCCCTTAGCAATGTGAGACTTAATACTTTCCTGCAATAATATTTTGTTGTTTATAATTCCTATTTTTCATATCTCTCCAACTGATCAGTATATTACTTATTTAAGAAGTTTGCAATCTCTCCAAGCAGATTTTTAGAGATAACAGTGTATATTGCATCTATTTCCCAGCCAATGTCAGCCATAGAAAATATACAAAATATTAATAGCAACTGGCACACATGCATAATGTTTATATTGCATATGTATAATGCATACAATATATATTTTATAAATAATTCAATGGGGTAAATAACATCATTTACTGTGTAAATATTTGCTCTATAAATCTTGACTAAGCAGTCACATTTAACTGCATTCAAAATCAGTTATCAATGCTCCTTTACATTGGTTGTTGGTCTGTAGAAAGGCACGTACATTTCATGCATATGGCCCAGGTTCTCTTTTCCACTGATAACACATACACAATAGATATAAACCCAATCATACGAATAGTACAAATTCATTCAAATAATTCTTTATCCACCATGCAGTCTTGGTTCATGCTCATGAACATTTATTACCTAAAAGGAAAGGGTTAGTGTTAGGCCTGCGACTTATTTCTCCCTTTTTTGGGACACCTAAGAAAGAGAGAAGGGTGAGCTGTAAAATCTACCTTAAACATGCTTATTACAGAAATTCTGGAAAATGCACAGGGCATACTAGAAGGAATGACCTTTTCTATGAAATGTTCTTATTATGAACTTTTCTCTATATTTGTTAACTGTGAAAACTTTAAAATTTTCCTGGGCTAGGAAAAAAAAGAAGCATTAACAAGTACACTGTTATTGTTCAACCCATGTTTGAGCCATATATCTGAGCTGGGAAAACTGCACCATGGTGAAAAAGCTATGGATCAAAATAAGAAGTAAGTAGAAACAGGGGAAATTGTGACAAACAGATGTTCATTACTGAGCCATGATTTCAGGTACGAATGCACTCAAATTATTTCAACAAGAGTGTCTCAGAGCAAGAAAACAATACCGTTAGCTATCTCTGTCAAATCTAGCATTTGGTTGGGGAAGATGGTGGGAAAAGTCTCTGGATCTGTTTTCTCCAAAAAAGAGAAATCTAACTGTTGATGATTTATGCACTCTCCCCCAAAACTCCACCGAGATAATTTGTTGAAAAAGGGGGGCAAAACACCTCTTATAACTCAACTTCTCAGTAGCCACCTACTACCTTTTTATTCACTGTTTGTAGTCTCTATTTACCATTCCAGTTATTTTTCTGACTACCTGAGAAAAATACTGCCAATGAATCATAAAAGGTAGAGAGAATGCTGCCTGGCAGAGCTTCGGTCACCGTGTGTGGCTATTAAACAAGGTGATGCAATGCTAAAACAGCTGCCTGGGTGTGACTAAAAGCTGATTGCCGCTGCCTTCCTAGCATGTCAGAAGTTTATTTGTTACTTGGAGTATACGGAATGCGAGTGCTAATGTTATGCATTTAAAGAAGGTGGAAATGGATTGTGAAGAGCCTCAAGTGAGGTCAGTTTGGATGTGATTTGGTATCTGGTATGGACAATGATACCTCTCTGGAGATATGTAAGGGACATTTATGAGATACCTTGTATTACACTCATATAAAGACATAGTAGGAGACTAAAAATATACATAACCAGCAGTTTTCTAGGGCACATAATGTTTTGAGGTGCATCATTCTCCAAAGTTGCACAAAATGATAAACATTTGATGGCAGTAATATATACTGTGGCTTGATTATAACTGCCCAAGCAGTCACAGATATTCTGTGATATTCTTAGAAATGAAAGGACACACACAAGTAAATGGTTCCATCAACATATAAGAGATTCTGTTTCTGCCTATGATGCAGAAACCTGGAAAGAGCATCCCTTCAAAACAACAGAAAAAGCTAGATAATACAAAATCATAACCTTTCATGAACCCAAGAGATAACTGAAGTAATAGAGAAAAGCAATAGTTGAAATTCAGAGGAAAATAAGATGGAAACACTTGGGTCATCTCTTGCAGATTATGGGAGCAATATATGCTGGGCACTATACAAATGAGAAAAACAGAGGAAAAATTTAATGAACTACTAGAAGCTGAGTCTGGCCTAGTGCAGAGATATAGAACCCATGAGCATCAAAGAAACATGTGTACAGGCATCCTTTGGAGATAGTGTGGGTTCACTTCGAGACCACTACAACAGTAAGTATGAGCAAACCTCAGAGGTATTGTGGGTGTAGTTCCAGACCACCATAATAAAGCAAGTATCACAATTAAGTAGGTCATAACAAGCATTGGAGGCATTGTGGAGAAAAAGGAACTACCCTCATCACTGCTGGTTTGAATGTAAACTGGTACAGCCACTATGGAAAACAGATAGCAGTTCCTCAAAAAATTACAAAAAGAGTTACCATGTGACCCAGAAATCCCTCTCCTGGGTATCTACCCAAAATTTTTGAAAACGTTTATTTGCAAAGATATAGTACCCCTATGTTCATCACAGTATTATTCGTGATGCCCAAGACATGGAGACAACCAAAGTATCCTTCAATGGAGAGTTGGCTAAAGAAGATGTGGTACATGTATACAATGGAGCACTACTCAGCTGTAAGGAAATATGAAATACTGCCATCTTTGATAAGATGGATGGACCTTTAGAATATTCTGCTACAATATACAAGTCAATCAGAAAAAGCTCAGAAGTATATGGTTTCACTCACACGTGGGGTAAAAAACTGAAACAAAGATACAGAACAACATTAGGGTGGTTACCAGAGGGAAGGGAATGGGGAGTGAGAGGAGTAAAAGGGGGCCAGATATATGGTGACAGAAATGGTTTGACTTTGGGTGGTGGGAACACAATGAAATATACAGATCACGTATCATAGAAATGTACACTTGAAGCCTATACAATCCTATTAGCCAATGTCACCCCAATAAATTTAATTGAAAAACAAAGATTATCATGAGGAGCATGCCGTAGGAAAACAATAATAAATATAGGTGTACATGCAAATCTAAAGTGCATGTAACATGGAATCACAAAGTCAAAAATAATCAAAGGGCAGTCAAAAAGAAAATACTAAATAAGAAGCAATAAGCAACACCATGGATAGTAATCCATCTATATAAATATGGATCCATCATCCATAGTAATCAATATATGGCAGTGGTCAAAATGCATGAAGTAGAGACAATGTTAGTGAGAATGGACTTAAAAAATCAAACCCAACTATATGCTGTCCACTCTTAATATAGCAACATGTGTAGGTTAGAAGTCAGAGACTAGACAGATGTAGTACGTACACATTACTCAAAAGAAATCTGGAGAAGCTATATTAATATCAGACATATAAATGACAAATGGGAACTCACCTAACAACAGAGCTTCAAAGTACATAAAACAAAAACCAATGGGACCAAAAATAGATATAGCAATTCCATAATTATTTAGAGATTTCAACACTTCTCTATAGCAAAAGTAGACAGAAAATCCATCACAAATAGTACATCTGAATACAATAAAATACTCAAACAAATAAACATTTATAGAACACCCTACTGCAAACAATGAGTATGGATGGCCTTATCTATTTTAACACAGCAATGTCAAGCTTCATTCAGGAGTCCAGAGTCAGTTTTTTAGGCAACCTACAGCTCTTCTCTGCCTCTGTGCTCTGTGAGGAACACTTTGTGAACTATTATGGACCTCCCCTACCTTCAAATTTGGAGGGCAATTTTTGGAGCTCTGTTTGTTACCTTTCAAAAAGACAGTATCTGTGAAAGATATTGTAGGTATTACACTTTGGCCCAGGCCCCAGCTTTGAATATCAGGGAATATTTTTGCATCACAGTAATGCCCTTGATGAAGACACCGAAGTTTCTTCTACATTATTTTCTATAGGTCAATGAACACTGACTCACCGAACATTTACATAATTAAGGGGGATCATTGAAGTGGACATTTGCAAAACACATACAGTCCTGCTTCAAGGTGATTTCTATCTTTTCTAAAATACAAAAGCTCCTTGCAACGTATAACCAGCACTATTATTATCATATGTGCCATGCAAAGTCCTGTGTCATAGATCAGAGAGTTCTAGAAGAGAAGGCCAGTAGTCTGAATTAATTCACCATATATTTGTTGAGCCACTAGTATGTACCAGGTTTTGGTGACATGGAATTAATATATCAGATTCATATTTTAGAAATATCCTTTTGGAGAAAGTAGGGAAAGTAAATAGAAGGAAGAAAAAGGAAAAAGGTAAAATGCCTTTGCAGGTATCTAAGAGATGATAACAGCCTAGACTTATGGGTAACTTAGTCTAGTCTTTTTCAGCTAGTCATGACAATGTAACAAAATATAGTCTGTATATATTTTGAAAATAGTATCAAATGATGTGTAAATTGATGTGAATGTTTGTGGGAACCAGATTAGTCAATATAACCATTATCATTGATACAGAACATGGAAGAAAGACCAAATTTGGTAAGAACACATAAACCGTATTTTAAGCAAGCAGGATTTTACATATCTAATAAGTTTGTAAAAGTACTAGGACTTTAGAGATACAGAGTTAATAAGAAGAATTAAGACCACAGATTACTGTAGTTAAGCAATACTAGTGAGGGATATTTCACAGGCAGAGACTATAGAAAGGATGGAAAGGTCAAGTACGGTCACTGGGTGAATGCAAATTTTAATAGGACAGGAGAGATGGACATCCATAGGCATAGTAACAAATAAGCTTTTTTCTCCCTTTTTAAAATTGTATTTTATTGATTATGCTATTACGCTTGTCCCAATTTTTCCCCCTTAGCTCCCCTCCACCCAGCATCCCCCACTCCCTCAGTCAATACCCACACCATTGTCCAAGTCCATGGGTCAGGCATAGGTTCTTTTCTATTCCATTTCCTATACTGTAATTTACATCCCCATGGCTGTTCTGTAACTACTTATTTGTACTTCTTAATTCCCTGAGCTCTTCACCCACTCCCTTACACCCCCTCCCATCTGGTAACCATTAAAATCTTCTCTGTATCCATGACTCTGTCTCTGTTCTTCTTGCTTGCTTAGTTTGTTTTTTAGATTCAATTGTTGATGGATATGTAGTTGTTGTCATATTATTGTTCATAGTTTTGATCTTTTTTGTAAAAGTAAGTCCCTTTAACATTTCGTATAATAATGGTTTGGTGATGATGAACTTTAGTTTTTTTTCTTGTCTGGGATGCTTGTTATCTGCCCTTTGATTCTAAATGATAGCTTTGCTGGATAGAGCAATCTTGGATGTAGTGCTTTCATGACTTTGAAAATTTCTTGCCAATACCTTCTTGCCTGCAAAGTTTCTTCTGAGAAATCAGCTGAGTCTTATGGGGACTCCCCTGTAAGAAACTAATTGCTTTTCTCTTGCTGCTTCTAAGATTCTCTCTTTATCTTTAACCTTTAGCATTTTAATTATAATGTGTCTTGAAGTGGGCCTCTTTACATCCATCTTGTTTGGGACTCTCTGTGCTTCCTGGATTTGCATGTCTATTTCCTTCACCAAATTAGGAAAATTTTCTTTCATTATTTTTTCAAATACATTTCCCATTTCTTGCTCTTTCTCTTCTCCTTCTGGCACTTGTATGATGTTGAATCACTCGACATTTTCGCAGAAGCTGCTTACACTATCTTCATTCTTTTGGATTCTTTTTTCTTCTTGTTGTTGTGATTGGATATATTTTGCTACTTTATGTTCCAAGATATTGATTTGATTTTTGCCTTCATCCTCTCCACTGTTGGTTACCTATAAATTGTTCTTTATTTTAGTTGTGTATTCTTTATTTCTGAGTGCATCATTTTATGCTGTTGAGGTCTTCACTTAGCTCCTTGAGCATCCTGATAACCAGTGTTTTGATCTATGCATCTGAGAGATTGCTTATCTCCTTTTTGTTTGGTTCTTTTTCTGGAGTTTTGATCTGTTCTTTCATTTGGGCCATGTTTCTTTATCTCCTCATTTTGGCAGCTTCCCTGTATTTATTTCTATGTATTAGGTAGAGCTGCTATGACTCCCTGCCTGGGTAGCATGGCCTAATGTAGTAGGCATGCTGTAGGGTACAGTAGCACAGCCTCCCCTATCACCCATGCTGGGTATTCAAGGTGTACCCTTTGTGTGGGCTGAATACACCCTCTTCTTGTTGTTGAGCCTTGATTACTACGGCCAGATAAACAAGAGGGATTTATCCAAGTCAGTCAGCTGCAAGGATTGGCTCTGAACACTGACCACCAACCTCCCCTTTTCATGGAGGATCAGCTGTGCAGGGGCAGGGTGACAGTGCTCCGATGTGATCTGTAGCTGTTCACTGGGTATAGTTGGCCCTGGGATTTTCAGAGTGGTGCAGGCCAAGGTCAGCCCCCACCTGCGTTTCGCCTTGGGCTACCCTGCCTGAGTTGTAAAGTGATCTAATAAAGCCTCTAGTGCTGGGCTTGGGACCCCTTAGTAAGAGGTATGTGGACCAGGAGCCCACTGAGGCTGGCTCTTGCTCATTTGAGAGGATTTAGAAAGTTGTGACTTATAAGCCAAGACCAGTCATTCATATGGAAAAGCAGCTTGGGTGGGCCAGAGACTCTGTGGATTCCCAGGCTGAGCAAACTGTGTTAGACAGGTTAATGGAGCCTTAGATATGTGTGGCACCAGCCTGCTGGCTCTGTGGCTCTGTGGCTCTCTGTTTCTGGAGACAGGGGTTTAGAAAAGGTACAATGGCCCACCTTTCTATCTAGGATAAGGCTGTCCCCTAGCTCTTGTTTTGATGCCAGACACTTCACTCTCTCTCTGTATGCCACCAGTGCCTTTCAAGCTGCTACCCAGTGCTAGAGCTCAGAAGGAGTGAGTCTGAGTAAGTCCTTCTATGAGTTCTTTAAGACGAACTGCTTGGGATGGCAGAAGTTTCTTCTAGACACTCAATCCCCACTAGATTCGCAGCCAGAAGTTATGGGGATTTATCTTCCTAGCACTGGATCCCTGGCTGGGGGGCTGGTGTGGGGCTTAGATTTCTCACTCCTGAGATTTCCCTCCCAAGTTTTATCTACCACACATGGATGTGGGAACAGCCCTTTTCATGTCTCTGTCCCTCCTACTAGTCTGGACGGATGTGGTTTCTTTAATGCCTTATGTGTCAGACTTGCATTTAACCCAATTTCTGACAGTTCTAAGTGATGGTTGTTCTATATTTTACTTGTAATTTTGATGTGGTTGTGTGGGAAGGTGAGCCGTGTTTACCTTTATTGCCATCTTGACCAGAAGTCACAAATAAGCTTTAATGAGAGTGGAGTCCTCAAACCCAAGCACTAAGAGAGTTTTTTTTAAAAGAAGTGATGCAACACTGTTTAGAAATCAGAGACAATAAGGAATAAAATTTGGAAGTGTCTTTAAAAATAATGTAATTTAGAGTGACTACAGTGAGAACATTTTTATTGGATTTGAGAGTAGCAAAAATGGTAATGTGGTTGCATAATTGAACAGCTACATTCGTCTTTCCTGCTTTCTTGGATCTAAGGTTTTCAAAATTTGCTTTTATTTTAGAAATCAAATGACTCTTGAGCCTCTAAAAAATGGAGAACAATACAAGTAATCTAAATCAATGCAACTTCAGGGAAAGTGCCCTCAAAAAAATGTTTTAACTTATGTGAACTTTCCAGGTATAAAGAGTGAACTATAGTGCTGAACATTTTGAGAGTACATTAGGGATCTCAGTTTTGCTATTGTAGCCATTATAACCTTCAACTCGTGAAAATTTGCCAGCAAAAATACTTCATGTATTTCAAGTCAGTCACAGACAATCACATCCGATTTTTTTCTTAAGATACTATTTTAAGTGTGTCAAACACTCCTCAGAAAACATTTCGTTTATTCATGAGACTAAAAAAGCAACTTACTTTCCTGTGAAGATGATTATATGAGCAGATCACTTAACCTTCTTTTATAAGCAAAATTTTGAATTTGCTTATGAAATCAAATTTGTCACTGTACTAATTTTACCATGATGGTAGAATTGCTTTATATTGATAGTATGGATCATTTTTTCCCTGAGAATTTACTTAAAATTTATACAAAGTAACATTTTTACAAGGCAGAATAGGAATTAGTCACATAAACACATTCACTCAATTTCATTTAACTGTTGATAATTGAGGACATTGATTGACCTATATCTTAGAGGAAAAGAAAACATAAATATGTACCTGAGTTATCTGACATACTGACTTTAAGGAGGATGGTAAGGAATGGAGAAAGGGGACATGATTTGATATCATTATGGACACTCTCTGAGAGATTCTCTGAGAAAAACATTGACTGAGTTAATGAAGAGAAGGAGATACAGCTGAGAATATGCACCAATTAACAGAATTCTCAAAACATTAGCAAGGAGAATGTGGGCCATACAGAAAATATAGCTGGCTATTCATTCATAGAGACTATATATGTCCTTGTCTTCTAAAGAGGGGTTGTAAATAAGATACCAGGTATTTATGTGATTGTATCTTGAGCATCAATATACCATTTAAATTTGCCCCTAAGTGTAATTTTCCCTTAAACTGCTTTCATATACTAATAATTACTGTTTGTGGAGCAGGTATTGATGGTTTTCAGACTATTTCAGTTGAAATAAGAGTGCTATTTAGTCTTCTTATACCCTCCTCCCAGCAATCACCACACTGTATCTATGTCCATGAGTCCTTTTTCCTTTTTTGGCAATTACTGGGGGGAGGGAGCTTAAGGGGACTAAATAGTAATGGAAAACATGTAATAAAGATTATATAAAAAATTAGGCCCTGGCTGGTGTAGCTCAGTGGATTGAGCATGGGCCTGTGAAGCAAAGAGTCACCGGTTTGATTCCCAGTCAGGGCACGTGCCTGGGTTGCAGGCCTGATCCCCAGTAGGGAACATGTGAGAGGCAACCACACATTGATGTTTCTCTCCCACTCTTTTTCCTTCCCATCCCCTCTCTCTGAAAACTAAATAAATAAAATATATATTTTTAAAGATTATATAAAAAATTAAATTCCATAGGTTACATTTTCTCTGTTGATTTTTTCCTTTCTTGTATAGAAGCTTTTTAATTTGATGTAGTCCCACTTAATCTGTTTTTGTTTCTGCTGATTGTGCTTTTAGTGTCATATCTAAGAATTCAGTACCTAGACCAATATCATGAAGATTTTTTAAAATATTTTATTTATTTATTTTTAGAGAGAGGGGACGGGAAGGAGAAAGAGTGAGAGAGAGACATCAATGTGTGGTTGCCTCTTATGTGTCCCCTACTAGGGACCTGGCCTGCAACCCAAGCATGTGCCCTGACTGGGAATCGAACCAGTGACCCTTTGCTTCACAGGCCTGTGCTCAATCCACTGAGCTACACCAGCCAGGGCCAAATGAAGTGATTTTTAAGGTGAGTAGGACAATTGTCTAGAAGAGGTAATGAGGAGCAAGGATACCTACTATGTCTCCAAGTCCAACAGAACAAGGGTGTGGAAAATAAAACATGGCCACGTGGGAGAGCTCTAAGGAAGCAATATAATTAAGAAAGCCAAGCTCACAGTAGAAAGAGGAAGGGACTGTTTAGACAAGGGACTTGATGGATGCTAGACTTGTGAGTTTTGGAGTTCACAGGGCAGCAATTTAAGTGGTTGAGGAGGGCAGGAAATGGAATCAATTAGAGATGGTGCTGTGTGGACATGAGAGGCCACAGGGTGAGAGATTACCTGGAGGTAATCCACTGCTCAATCCACTGAGCTACACCAGCCAGGGCTCATGAAGATTTTTATCCATGATTTCATCTAGGTAGGCCACTCTACCAAAACTGGGAGTTATAGTAGATCTACTTTATACATAAAAACAAGCCCAAAGAGGAAGCCAAAATGGGGAGATGAAGAAATATACCCCAAATGAAAGAAGAGACAAAAATCTCTAGAAAAAGATCTAAATGAAATAGAAGCAATTAGCCAGATGGAGTTTTAAAAAATGTTATAATGATGCTCAAAGAACTTAGTGAGAACTTAAAAAAAGAGATAGGAAACATAAAAATGACACAGAAACCATAAAAAAGAACCAGTCTGCAATGAAGTTTACACTGGAAGGAATAAGAAGTTTATTGGGTGAAGCAGTGGATCAAATCAATACTTAGGAAGACAAGGTAGCAGAAAACACCCAATCAGCAAAAATAAAAAAGAAATGCAAATGGATTAAATACTCTAATCAAAAGACATATAGGGTAGCTGAATGGATAAGAAAACAAGAACCATGTATACTGTGACCAAAAGGGACTCACCTTAGAATGAAAGACACACACAAACTAAAAGTAAAGGAATGGGAAAAGGCATTTTATTTGAATAAAAACAAAAAAGAAGGTGGGGTAGCAATTCTTATATAAGACAAAATAGACTTTAAAACTAATCCTATAATAAGAAATAAACCAGATAATATAATGATAAAGGGATTAATTCAACAGGAGGATATAACCCTTCTAAACATTTATGCACCCAAGGTAGGAGCACCTAAATATATAAAGCTGATCTTGATGGACATATATAGGAGATTAACAGTAATACGATCAACCCATTGATATCAATGAACAGGTCTTTCAGGCAGAAAATCAACAAGGAAACAGTGACCTTAAACTTTACACTAAAACAGATGGATTTTATTGATATTTTCATAGCATTTCACTTCAAAGCAGTAGAATATACATTCTTTATAAGGGTACATGGAATATTTTCTATGTTAGACCACATGTTAGGACACATGATAAGTCTCAATAAATTTATGAAGATTGAAATCATCTCAAGCATCTTCTCTGACCACAATGATGTGAAACTAAAAATCAATTACAAGAAAGAAAATGAAAAGCACACAAACACATGAAGGCTAATAACATGTTACTAAACAAAAAACGAGTTAACATTAAGATCAAGGAAGGAATTAAAAGATCTTGAAGCAAATGAAAACAAGAACAAAACAAGTCGAAATGTATAGGACGAAACAAAAGCGGTTTTGAGAGGTAAATTTAAAGCACTGCAGGCCGACCTCAAGAAAAATGAAAAATCTTAAACAATCTAACCTTGCACTTAAGGGAACTAGAAAAATAAAAACAAATCCCACACTCTTCTGGAAAAAGGAAGTAATAAAGAGCAGAGCAGAAAAATAGACTCTGAAAAAGCAATGCAAAAGATCAATGAAATGAAGAGCTGCTTCTTTGAAAAGGTAAAAAGATTGATAACCCTTTAACTAGACTCATCAAGAAGAAGAGAAGGTCCAAATAAATAATATTAGAAATGAAAGAGGAAACATAACGATTGACACCAGAAAAATACAATGGATTATAGGAAAATATTATGAACAAGTATATGCCAACAATTTAATAATCTGGAGGAAATTAATACATTTCTAGAAACATAGAATCTTTCAAAACTGAATCAAGAAGAATCAAAAAATCTAAACAGACCAGTGTCAACTAATGAAATCAAAGCAGCAATGACAAAACTTCTGAAAAAAAACCCTGAAGTGCTGATCCCTATGGCCTCACAGGTAAATTTTACCAAACATTCAAAGGACTAACACCTATTCTTTTCAAATTATTCCAAAAAATTCAAGAGGAGGGAAGACTCCCAAGCTCATTTTACAAGGCTAGTTTTATCCTAATTCCAAAACCAGATAAAGACACTACAAAGAAAGAAAATTATAGGCCAATATCCCTGATGAACACAGGTGCAGGAATCCCCTCAAAAAACATTAGCAAACTGAATTCAGTAATACATTAAAAGTTCATACATTATGATAAATGAAATTTATGTATGGGGTGAAAGGGTAAAATATTTACAAATTAATTAAAGTGATACACCACTTAAACAAAAGAAAGGATAAAATCATAAGATCATATTAATCAATAC